>QWTY01004306.1:0-24084 GCA_008033365.1 Pseudorectes ferrugineus | reverse complement strand
TTTGACTATGAAATTAGGCAAATCATGATTCCAGAAGACACCCTGTTCTGCTGGCAACTGTTCCCTGAGAGATATTGCCGTCCACAGAGTGTGATTCTCTAAGAATACGATGTGGAAGCAGAGGTCCCCAGAGCAGGCTGTGCAATTAAGATCAACCCATTTATGCCAGGCTTTGACACCCTGTTATGTCTGTGTGTGTGATGACTATTTCTGAAGGTGTTCAAGAAGATCACTCCTTCAGAGATGGTGGGGGCCAGGAGCTGGACCTAGTCAGGAATATGGACAGGCTCATGTTTTGTGAGGAAGAGCTTTAACATGGGGTGGGGAGGCTGAGAAAGCTTCTGTGCCTGGAGGAGGGCTGGATGTGGCTCTGACGAGGGGAGAACAGACGCTCTGGACAGTCAGTGATGCCCATGCTTAAACTGGGGTGGTTCCTTAGTGGGTGATTGCCCTGGCAGGGCTCTGGCTGTGAGCACCCCGTGTGTGTGCAGCTCTGCAAGGCATGAGCGTGCCTCATGCCTGAGCAACTGGCAGAAGAGACTTGCACGAGTCGCTCCCTTCAAAGCCTTCTGGGGAACCCTTCACACGTGTCCTATTTCCTCCAGCCCCCTGACAAAGTGGCAGAAACCGAAATCTGATTTACAGCTTCCATTCGCTTGCCTTAATAAACCAGGGTGTGATACGAGCTCGCACGCCTTGCTGCTCATTGCATCTGACAGTCCAGACTTGCACCTCCAGGACTAGGAGGGCCACATCCTGCAGCCGCTCTCATTATTTCACTCCAGTTAATAATGTCTGTCTCTGTATGGGAGGCTTTTTTTTTTTGCACAGAAAAGTTAGGAAACAACTCAAGCCCTGTGATTTTCTCAGATATTACATTCATTATTTTCTCATCAATGTAATAGTCAGATTCTCCCATGATATGACAGGAGCATGAACAGAGATTACAGCTGAACAATCCCCTTTTACAAGAACAGGCCCTTTATCACTGTCTCCTACCCCCTTCTGCAATATTCTGTGGTTTTGACAGAAACGCAGTTTCTGAAATCTTAAAGAACTGTATTAAATACCACTATTGTGATTTCTTTTCACTGTGCATTTGGCTTCCTCTTTCTTATTCTGAAAAGAGAACCCTCGGTTCTGATATAGGATCTGCATAACATGAACAATAAAGGGAGCAGCAAAGCACGTGAGAGAGCCTTTCACAGTTTTTTTCCTTGTATTTTTCCATCCTCCTCCGCCTCCTGCATTAGATTCTCCAAGTGTTCTTCTACTTGCCATCGAATAAACAACCCTTGTGAAACTTTGGGCTCAATTAAAGTGTTAAAAATGTTACTACAACCCTTCTTAACTTTGCTCAGAGTTGATTGTATAGATCTAAAGGTAAAAAATTCTCTTTCAATCTATATATATTCGAGAGAGCACTAAAATGCATTCTAAAATGGGAAGAAAAAAGGCTGAGGTTTTCATGTTACAAGGCAATTTTGGGAGCATTAGCTAAGAAATCTGCCATTGTGCTTTACATATAATGCTATTGGGCCTAAAAAAGATGTTACCACACACGTAGCATGACTGGAAGCATGATGCAAAAGAATAATCAGGCAGGTGCTGCCTATAATTATTTTGGTAATTTTAAGTCTTTGAAAATACTCAGGTATTTATATTTGTTACCTCTTCTAATTTGTCTTGTAAATAGGTCTGTTTACAACACAGAACTGAAAGCATCTGAAAGAAGGAAAAATTCCCACTCTCATTTCTCCCAGTTTCCACTTACATTTCAAAATCTACACATCCCTCTACTTCAGATCCCAAAGTTGGAGGCGCTAAATTTCCCTTCCAACCCAACACTTTGATTCATTTTTCTTCTGTTTTAAGAAGTAGAAGAAGAGAAAAAAAATATTCCATGTTCTTGGTGGAGAGGTACAGAGTGGATATTATCTAAACTTCCAGTGAATCACAGCTGACAGTGTTGCTATTTCTAGGCCAGAGAATCACTCTTTGAACAAAATGCAATTGCTGTGTCTTTTCAACCTGCGCTTCAGCAGAGTGAAACAGCAGGATTCCCGTACTGTATAATAACTGTCAGAAACAATTTCTGCTCTGTAAGTGAGGTGAAGCAAAATGTCAAAATATTTGAATACATTTCATTGAGGATATCTTCTTTTAAATTAGTGAAGGCTAGAGGAAGAGAATCCTATTCTCTCGCATAATAAATATGCATGGAACAGTGGGGCCAAGTGAATTCTAATAAAGCTGGGTCCTTGCTCGCTAATGTGTTAGAGAACAACAACAATAAAACACAATAATTATTAGTTAAAGAAATGCCAGCACTGGCCTTTTACCAACACTCCTGAACATATAAATCGCAATAAATTTAGACTGTCTGAAGATGCTGCGTTAATTACCATATTTTATAAAATGCCTTGGGTAGAGGGGAGCAATCACAGTGACCGAGGAGGATCCCAGCCTGAGTGTATACATCTCGTTATTAGTGCAGCTGCTTTCCTTGGAAGTCATTAGCCAAACCATGTTGTCTATGCTCCTACTCAGGGAAGAATGGTAAGGAAAGTTTACTAACAAGACTTCGTAATTTTATAGGATTTTCCAGCTCAAAGCAGCTTATGAAGAAAATGCTTGAGACTTTGCAAATACCTAGAGTTGAGACACTTTCAGTGTAATTATCTTGAATTTGCAAACAATTCTCTTGTGCTCCCACTTACTGCTTGCAAAGAAAGGTTAACAAGTCTTGTGCCCAGTGATAAGCAGCAAGGTGACACATTTGTGCTCAGGAGGATGGGTGAGCAGAGCACCTAATTCATGTGCCCCAAGAGCTGCCAGTCATGAAACCCTTTCAAGCAATTTAATACAAGATTCAAGAAAGCTGCGAAGTACCAGAACAGACCTGTGACGTTGAAAGGCAGAGCCTTTATCTGAAGTCCCACAACAGTGAGGGAATTACATGGAAGCATCTCAGCAACTCTAAAGTGTGGATCACTCAGCGTGCCATGGACAAGTTGGCTCCCTGCTTTTCTCAAGTCCCTGCCAATGTGATGTGGAGCACCAAAGCACTAAGGTAATGGATGCATCCAGCACAGTGTTCTGTCCAGCTATAGCCAATTCAGAATAAGGTAGAAAAAAGCCTGCCAGAGGCCAAACTGTACGGTGAGGAAAGGAAAAATTATCCCCAGCCCCTGCAGGTCACCTGTGGAAACGGAAACGTCACACTAATATTAAGTGAAGGAAAGGTCAGTGAAATATATATTTGTACAGGTATAATTCTAGCAAGAGGAATATGAATGCCCATAAAAAACCTCCCTCCAGTTTCCTGAGTGAGTGTTCTTGCTGACTGTATTGAAATGCTGAAGTGGCTCCATCATTAAGGTGGTGAGCAGAAATAATAAGCACAATTTATAATGACATGGGCACACGAACACACACATACACACACAGAGGCAGGAATTCTCTGTGTCAGTGAAAACATGACTGGCCCTGAATTGATTTAGGATTCATTAGTTCACAGAGCTCATTATGCAACATCATGAGATAACTGTTCAGTCCTATTTTTGGTTTACTACTATAACCCATTAAAGCATTATTTTTGCTGTTGATGCCAAAACGTTCACATCTGAACAAGCCCATTTCTAATAATTTTTTAACTTACTATTTTTTAAAAAATATTGATCTGAGTAGCTAATACTGATGGACTGCTATGTAATACACTGATCTTCCCATAAATTCCTACCCTGCTTGACATTGTGATCCTTTGCCCATTTAGGACCCTGGAAAAATCTCTCGGGAGGTGATCAGAACAGGTTAATTCAAATTACCATACTGTTTTGTAATGGAAACCAGAAATCCTTTTTGGTAAAAAGTTTATGCTTATAGAAAAAATGAAAAATATCTGGGTTGCAGGGTTTTCTGCTGAAACTAATATCAGTCAATAGCCTTGTTGAGAAATGTCGACCAAATTCATTGCATTCCAAACCTCTACTAGAGAAGGAGATTAAATCTAGTAAATATCTATCTAGATGCCCAGTTATCAGAAGGCATTTTGATAGCAGTCCAGTGTGTAATGACAGATTACAGCATATTGACTGTGCTGAACACACTGCCAGTTACACCAGTTCTACCAAAATGCATCACTTTTAGTACAGGGCTATTTGTATCTATCCAATGTGTTTCCTTTGTAGGGAAAAAAAAAGAATAGAATTTACACTTGTTGTTTACATTCTTAAGATGCCTGGGTAATTTTATTTTGAAGACAAGTGATAGCAAATAAATAATGTTGTTTTCTTTCAGATAAAAACTTCCTAATTTGTGAGGATTCTGCTTGTTGATGTGATTGCTGGGCCACATTATTTAAAATAACGTAGCTAGAGATTACAGGTTTCTTTGGTAATACTGAGATAAAATTACAAACCATTTTGCTGGTGTTCAGGGGAAGATAATGGTAGCCCTTGGTAATGTACATGGTCTGCCAAAATTGCTGAAAAGAAAGAGGAAATTTCATCTAATCCACATAAATTGAGTGTGGGGATTATCAGACTCTCTGAAAAATGCTTGTTTTAGTTCTGGTGTGTGGCAGGTAGCTATCCAAGATGAAATATGTATCTCTGCTCATCTAACCATAGCATATGCAGGATTGGTCTCAATTGTGTGTTTGCATGTATATTGAGTAAATTCAATAATTGTAATTGCCTTGTTTTCCTCGTAGTTTCTTTCTGTTACCGCTCAGCCTAATCTCTCTCTTCTTCTTGCGTTTTCTCACCCTGGGGATCAAGGGATTGTCTCTAATATAGTTTAATACCTCCCTCATTACCAAATTTTGATTCTCTTCTCCATCCCATTAAAACTCTGATTAATTGAAGCCTCTTCTGTATGTAATATTCCTTGCTACGGACTTCTTGTTGACTGTTCTTTTACCTGTTTACAGTGTACACGTCCTGTAGCTGAGCATGCACCCTGCTCACAGACTGAGTGAAAAAAATTGAAAAAATGTTAATTTGTAATAATTTTTTATTAAAAAATGTCTTCTTTTATTTGAAGATTACATGGGTGGTAATGGTTCTCTTCTTTCTGGTCTACAGCAATGAGGAAATATAAATAAAAAGGTTGTCTTTCAGTGAACTTTTTAACTAGTTTCGGACATATATACACAAGGGTAACACATTGCTTTTGGAAGAATCAATCTGGCATGTATTCAAATGGCTTAAATTCATTGAATAGTATATTTTTAAGGGTATGAAAGCAGGCTCCTTGGTAAGCATTAGGAAGCACACCATTTGCAGTTCAGAAGTCAGTATTTTTTGCTGTTACTGTGGCACCAAAGAACAGTCAGAGTTACCGTAAGCCTTCTAAAAGCTTAATATGTTTTCACTTTTACATACCTAAAAATGTTGATGGGATTCTGTCTGCCTTTTGCAGAAAATGCTCTACCAAGGAGGGAATCAACAATATGAATGTTTGATGAGGTAAATGTTTTGATGAAGTCATAACCTTTTCTTATGCTTTTACAAGAAAAAGTAATACAGACTTGAATGGGAGAGTACAATGCACAGTGAAATAGAGATGACTTTGAACAAACATATAAAGGAGAAGGTACCTTAGGACTGGTGTTGTCTTTCATGTGGGTTCCCAGTATCTCATAAACCCCAAGTCCCTCTGAGAAGCCAAAGCAAGAGCTGATGAATATAATTGACCCTATCGCAATTTAAATTTCCTGGCTGATGTCATATAAAAGGTTTGGATCGAATCTGTTGAAGCAGGATAGCAGGTTTGGATCAATGCTCTTTCATATTACTGTAACAGTTGAGCATCAAAATTCCTGTAAATATTTCTCTTGCAGTTTCCAGTAATTATCTGTGCAAATGACAACTGAACAACTTTAAAATAAATTTAAATCATGAAATCAGGTGCCATCTCTATGCTTCTCACTCATCATAATCTTTTATCTTTTGTTCTTTCCTACCCCTGTTTGTGTTTCCTTCATCACTTTTCCTTCAATCTTTATCTAAACATGTTTGGTTTTGAATGCCAGTCGTTCCTCAGGCCTGCGGTCTCTGTAGGGCTTTTCACTTAAGCAACAAATAGAGTGCAACAGATGGAAATGGGACTGGAGCTACTGGATCTATAAATGAATTGGAAAACATGTCATGTTGCTTTGTGGAAGAAGACTGGGATGAATAGCAGTGAGTGGCAAAGTGAAGCCTTTGTTTTAGGGAAAATAATATTTAGCCTGCCTGGGGCAGCAAACCCTGTGCAAAACTTCAGCCATGAGAGGGGCCAAAGTTGGGTCAGGTACAAGAGTGATTCTTGTCACTTGGGTAAGTTTTAACTCATCAAGATGCAAAAGACAGCTGAGAAGCAGAACAAATTCTTTCTTCGTGAGGTTTTTCTCTGTCTGAGACAAATACGCGAAGAATCACAGAATCATAGAGTAGTTTGGGTTGGAAGGGACCCTAAAGATCATTTAGTTCCAACACCCTGCCATGGACAGGGGGACATTTTACCAGACCAGGTTGCTCAAAGCCCTCCCAATCTAAAAATCTGTAAGCTGCACAAACACCTATTTCCCTAATTGTGACATATATTTAACTTGGATTAAAATAATTGCTAATGAAAAATTATCCATAATACATTTATTCTGAAAAGCAGAAAAGGTAGGAAGAAATGACAATGAAACGGAACTATCAGGAATGGCAAAAACTTAGCTATGAAAATGAGAATAAAAATGTCTCTAGAAGCTGAAACTGAATATACGGTAGAGCAGCCCCTGAAGTAAAGTCTCAGACCCTTTCAGAAGGATTTTGTTACAGATATAATTCAGGAAAAACGAATTCATTTGAGGCACTTCCTTAATCATAAGATTCTGTCTTACAGGAGAAACGAGACCTACAAAAATAATTAGGGGCATGGAGTGAATTCATTTACAAGGGGAAAGATAGCTAGTTATCTTTGCTAGGTGATGATTAAGAGTGGGAGAGGGATGCATAATAAGAATTTACAAATATTAGAGGCATAAATATACAAAAAGCAGATTATAAATATGCAGCGAAGTATTTTTAAATCCAAGGACCAATGTTTGGGCTGTAGGTGACTTATTTGCTAGGGGAAAAAACACATGATATAAAGCCCTTTTCTATGTAGGTTACTGGTTCAAATCTGTCCCTGGCATGACATGACTTTATAAGTTAAAGACTATTTAGAATTCTGCTTGAAATAAATCTACTCCTGTTTCAGGAGAAAATGTCTTCATTACAAAGGCTGAAGGCTGGATCAGCACTGCTGCTTGTTGACTCAACAGAGCAAAAACTGGCATGCACAGCCTCTTCCCAGGGCTGTGAAAGTGAGGTTTGTTGGTCTGGGAAGCAGAGGGAGACTTGCACTATCCCTGTGCACTTGCACCTTTACTTTGTCCTGAGGGAGTGTCAGGATCTTATTTGAGCTACAATGTTCAGGTAATTAGTGAAACAGTAATTAGTGAACGTGATTTTATGGACCCAGGTTTCTGCAAAAATTGCACACATTTTAAAGCCTATCGGAAGGGTTTTGCAGGAACAGATTTGCAATTATTGTGCTCACATATAGAGTTATGGATATGCAATTTCAAACAGATGAAAAAATTTATTATGTTCCTCTCTAATATAATCCTAAACTCTAAGCATGACAGGACACTGTTATGTCCCCACTGACACCTAGACAAGCACCAGGATTTATCAAGTGTCTCTGCTTAAGGACTGATCCATCTGCTGCACTGGCTGATGCCTGCAGGACGAAGAAGCACTACAAGCCAGTACCCTCCTCACTTGCCTCACTAACCACTAAAAATGTCTCCAAATCTGCAAAGTTTTAGCCCATTTTGTTGTGTAACCACAACTGAATAGCATACATCTTGTATGACCTATATGGAGAGCCAGAAGAAAGGCTAAAAAAACCCCTCCAACAGTAAACAGCAGGAGCAGGTGATCTGGATGCTTCTAGCAACATGTGTAAGTGAATCAGAATGCTCTTGCAAAGCAGACTGACAAATACTCCCTGTAGGAGAAGTAAAAGCTGCTTTTTCAACTACCTCATATTTGACAAAGGCAATCTGCTGTGTACACCTATACTAATCCAGGTGACATGAAATATCTTTCTCAGAAATGCTGTACATAATTTGACTTAGAAGGGGGATAACAAATAAGTCATTTGCTAAATCTGAGAGAGGTTTGTAGCACTTCCTTTTGCTGCACGAGAACACACATTGCATTAGGACTCCTTCAAGTAGGTATTGTTTCACTGTGAAAGGTTATTGAAACTAAGAATTTCAGAGAAAATTGATTTGGTAATAATTAAATACATTCCAAGTAGGAATAAGCTTATCTCTTCTAAGAAATATAGTAGTGTATTTAATTTTCCAGTTCTCAAGTTCCTTTACAGACCATAACATGCATGCTCCTTTTAAGCAGAAATCTCTGCTGGTTTGGGTTTTACTGTCTTTAATCAAGTAAATCCACCCCCTGCGTCAATTAAGACCTGAAGAATTAGCACTTAGTGTCATAAAAGTATGTATTCTAATTTCATTTACAGTGCACAAATTGATGACATAAGGCAATCTGTACCTCTCATCTTCTGCCCCTCTCTCACTCCCTCCATCCTCCCATCTGAGTAATGTGGTTCAGAGCAGGAAAGGTCAGGATTTCAATACCTATGCGAATGAAGGTTTCTTTTTAGTGTGATACAAGGTCTCCTTTTCTCACGATTTGAAAATTCAGAATAGATTTTTTCATGACTTGCCCTTGACCATAGTTAGCTCTTCTCAGTGTAAAATAGGATCTACCCATGTTTGAATTATCTTTATTATTGATAATGAAAGGTTTTTAGAGGGAAGATGGATGAATACCAGAATCCTTGACTGCAACTGGTGCTCTGAGCAGAGATTTTTCTGGAATTTCCCCTAACATGTCAAAGACCTTTTTTTTGTTTGAGTTTTGGGGGGTTTTTTAAACTTTTTTTTTATCTCTCCACAGAGTTCAATATATGGAGTTCAGAGAATGGGGAGATATTACCCTCTGTCCTACCTGTAAGTGAATGCCTGTATCTACTGTCCATGTGGGTTGAAATGAAGCTGCTATGTACTTCTTTTTCAGATCAGTCAGATTTTGGTTTGGAGACTCTCTTTTGTTGCCAGATGCAGTCCTAATATTTATCTTACTATCTGTTTTCCCCTTGCAAAGGTGGCAGCAAACATGCATGGGTGGTATAAAATGACATACCTGCCCTGACTTGAAAAGGAAATTGCTTTACCACCAGCTGAAGATTTACTGAAGAGCAGCTTCTCTGCTGGTTTTGGGGGAGGCTGAACGGCTGGTAACAACCTGAAAAAGGGAATGTCACTACTTGTTTTGCTTTCCTTTTTATCAGGGTAATAATGCTTGTACTGTTCAAGGCTTCTCTTTCAGTCCTTTTCTGTCAATACATTTCAAACCCAGCATCTAGTGGTACAAGCCAATTAAATCCCAAATTCACTTGTCAGAGCATTCCCTCTATGTGTCTGCCATATTCCGGAGCCAAGTTCTTCAGTTTCTTGGGTTTAGTCCAAGAGGAAACATTAACAATAAATAACGATGAAGATCTGTATGCTGGGAATTAAAACAATATCTATTAAGGGCACTCCACAGAAATGAACTTGAAATGCACGATGTGAAAATTAAATAAAACCTGTAAGAATATTAAAGCTCCAAAGAAATAAATGGGATGACTGCTGAGAAAAACTGAAAATGAGGTGCCCAGTGTTTTTAAACTGAGGAATTTTTGGCAGCCTGCACAGTAAGTAAATGCTTTGAATCAGAAAAATTCCAAACAACTTTCAATTGCCCTTAAGCATATTTTGGACTCAGTTCTCAGTGTGGACAAATGTCACGGAGGAGAAGAAATCTGGCTCAAAACTATGAAGTATGAGTATTGAAAAAAACTTAAATATGCACAATGTGTGACTTTCTATTATATTTTTAACAACATTTCAAGGTTGGATACATAATTCATGGCATTTTGGATATCTTGAGAGAAAGTATAGTGTTGTAAAATTTCTGGATCAGCATCTCTTGGCTTGAGAACAGACCCATACCTCTGAAACTCTTTCAGTTCCCTTAAAACTGTTCTGAATATAAAAACTCCAATGCTATGATCCAAAGACCACTGAAAAAAAAATAAAATTCTCCTTATTCCAAAATGTGCTCTGAATCTGCCTGCATTGTGTAAGGGAAGGGATTCATCCCTTATGTGGAATGGGCTTTAGAAATACAAGGCAACAAAGCAATGCACACTTCAGTGATTTCCTCTTTAAGAAAGCAGCAATCATCTCCTTGTGGAAGAGACCACATTATCTCTGAGAGTTTATTTGTTGTTTTTGGCTTTTTCATCACAGCAGCAGCCACAACAAAACATGGGATGGCAGGTACTATGACTGGTGAACACCTTGGTTAGGCACCGCACTGAGCCGTGTTTATAAGGTGATATTTGGACAACTGTGTCCCGAAGCCACAGGTGGCTCCCATGCTGCCCTTGCTTGTGGCTGGTGTGGTGTTCATGGTGCTCGTCCCCTTGTCTGAGACTCCTTCTTGAAGCACCTAGAAGGAAATAAACCTCAGTGCTTGCAAACATCTGTGGGGTTTTTTTCCCCGTGAGTGTTTTGAATCCATTCCTTTTTTGCTGTTGAAAATGAAAACTGAGTTGTATAATTGTACACAGCTCCCAGTTCCTGCAGTGCTGAGGTCAACCCAAGCTAAAACGTGAGTTGCCTCTCCACACTCACCCTGGAGACAATCATCCTAAAGCCGACCGAAAACAGAGCCCAGTGCAAACACTTGAGTTGCAGTCCCTTTCATCCGCTCTGAAAGGCTTTTGGCGCGATGTCAGATGGCACCTCCCGGCCCCGCCAGTGCCTGGCAGCTCTGCCGTCATGCAGGGGCTGGCTGGCTCACCAGGGCACTTCACCCTCTCCCCCTGCAGCCTCTGAAAGTGGGGGGCACCTGCTGCCCCCCTCCCCAGAGGGGCCACTGGGGTTGCTCTTCAACACGGTCTGCTCGACAGTTGTCTCTCGACTGGAGACATTCAGGGAGGTCCTTCAGCGCGAGACCCAGCCATGGGATAAAAGCCACACGTTAAATAATAGCTGTTATTCTCAATCCTCTACACACAGACTTTAGGATAGGAAAGAAAAGAAGAAAGGGAGAGCGAGCGCTGTGAAAATAAGTAGTGTTCTGTGTGCTTTAGACTTTAACAAAAAATGATGCTAGAAATGAAAATAAAGAGCAGGTAATGTCCTCACCATCAGGAATGAAATATTCCTTTAATAACTGTTTTCCTCAGCAACTTCAGAGCCTTGTGGTCTTGATGTTTTACACACATTTTTGGTGGACTAAGACAGAACAGGGTCGGCCAAGTCCACCCAAAGCCTGTTCCTTCCTTCATGTAATCCCAGAATCAAATCAGGATCTCAGAGGACTTCAGTCAACATGTTCCTCCTCTGGTACTCCCTGTCCTCCCCAACAGAACAATTTAGAGATGGGTAATGTTATAAACATCTGGCCAGAGGTTCTTTAATCCAGACCTTGAGGGGAATTGAGCCTCCTGGATCTATGGGTCCTTGCAATTTGCCTTATTTCCTTCTGGTACTGTGATGATAATCAGCTGCAACACCCTCCAGGGCGCAGTTCTGCATGTTGTCCCCTTTCAAAGGAGGTCACCAAGAGAGCAAGCCTGTCTGGGGCAAGAAGGAGATCACCCATACCAAGATGGCTTGCTTGACTACCTCCTAAATAACCCTCTCCCATAAGTACTACTAGCACTAGGGAGTGCCAAATTAAGAGCAATGTGAAACCTTTGCAAATGGTGACTAAATGATGGAGACAATAACAGTGTAAATAACTTGGTAATTTAAATAGCTGGTTTATAAATAAACCAGAGTCAATATATATTCCTGCTGGTCTCTAAAGAAATTAGACCAGTAAATTCCTGTGAATCACAATAAGGAACATATTTTGTGCATTTAAAATAAATCTCCAAGCTGCATGATTAAGTACTTTTAATTATTGTAGAGTGGTACAGGCAGCAGCTTTATATATTATATCTCTCCAATCAATAACAAAAGAAGTGCTTTGCAGGAACTGATGCTGTAGTTTTGCAAGAAAATTAGTTGTACTTCAAAAGAAAAAGTCAAATGTTAACTTTAGTTTGTCCTTGCTAGTCATTTTATTTGACATGTATTTTAAAATTCAGTTGGCTATTTCATGAAGAATCACAGTGCTTAAAAGAATGCAGTGTACCTTAAACTGAGTAAAAGTTCAGTGGCTTTTTGCATTTTAGTTGTAGCTGATGAGGGAAAAAACAATGGAGAAATACTTTTCTTTGACTTTATAAGCAACATGTATGAATGCAGAGATAATTTCTCTAAACTTTCTTTTATTTAAAAAAATATGAAAGAAACTCTGAAAGGTGGGCACTTGAGAATGGTATTTTATTTTAAAAGAAACGAAAAAATGCTCACAGTAGGCAAAATCCCCAAATGAAGCCTGTAGCCCGTTGCATTCAGCGGGTAGCCTGGATTGTTAGCATAATAGTAAAACTCCAACAGTGACACTTGAAGCAAAACTTTATGCATTTTTAAAGACAGCTAAAAAAAACCCACCCTCAATTTGATTCTTGCATTCTTGTTTTCAAACATGCCACTGGAAAAATAAGCCAATATATAGTCTTAGCAACCAATGTTAGCATCCTGGACTTATCTCTGAGCAGCTTTGTGCAGCATGAACACTTGAGAGACATTGGTCCCATTCAAGGTCACTGTAGACCTGTTTTTCAGAAAACCCACCTTGCTTATAAGTGGCTTCATGTTTAGATAACCACATCTGTCCTTCTGCGGCCCTTTGGGATCATTCTTTTGCCTTGCCGTCATTCTTAAAACAAGTCTTTTTCTCCTCCTTACCTGAGCAAGTAGTGATCACGCTATCAGAAAGGAACAGATTCCTCTGAAAATGCCTTAGTGGCACAGGAGCACCCAGCTAACGTCACTGCCAGCCACACTCAGAGGAACTGGACATCTTGGGGCTGCTAGCAGAGCTTGACCCAGACAGGTGGTGGGAGGGAGGCTCATCTCCAGACCTGGAGCTACTCTGCTAAACTGCATTAGCTTTCCTTCTTTTGGCAATACAGGTTTTTTTCTCAGAAGAGAGAGCTGCTTACTGCCAGTAGCAGAGCCCACAGCCAGAAGCGCTTGCGTCGCTTTTGATATTGGCAGGTATTTTGTCCAGGAAACAGCCACTATTAGCTATTCATTGTGTCATTTCACACCTCAGGTCTCTCTCAAGCTCCATCTGTGTTGTGGATTACTCCGAACCTATTGGAAATGGGCATCAGCTCAAGATGGCTTCAAAGACATTTTCTCCATTTAGCCATCATCGAATATTTCGGCATCTACTTTCTCATCTTTGTCATGTTTAGCACATCTGGCAGAGTGGTTGCACTCATAACAGCTGACATTTCAGTGGCACCCCTGCACAAAGGCATCCAGAGAACTTTGCAGAAAGTGTCCAGCTGCCCCAGGGCAGCAGTTATCTGTGGTTCCTCAGCTGCACCAGGCAACGTCCAGCCTGTGCTGCAGGAAGGCTGAGGATGGGCAGAGCGAAATACACAATTTTATATTGACCCCAGGGCTAATATTATACTGGAAAGAAATCCTTGATAATTTTAATGACTGTAGCAATTCAGGAAAAAGTCTCTCTATCAGATCTCATTCTAATGTGGCATCTTCTCAATGCTCCCCTGAACAGCAAACAGCAGTGAGGAGGTGTCCTCTGCCCAGCCTCTCTGTCTCAGCTCTGCTCCTGCTGTCCCTGTTCTCCCACAGGGCTCTGCATGCCCTCACGCACTCCTTCCAGGGATGGAAGAGGGGTCTCCCAAATAAAAAGGGTAGTAGCTGGCCCAAAATATTCAGATACTTGCTCTGAATTTCACCTGCACGTATATTAAAATGCCCTGCCCACATAGCTCTGCCAGTCAGGGGGGTGAGATTTGTCATCAGAAGGGCAACAGCAAAGTGGCACTTTCCCCAAGAGCAGCTTGGATTTTGTCTGTGGGAGGGAAGGGCATTGATTTCAGAAGACATATCAGAATGTCCACAGGAGTGCCCTCCCAGCCCAGTGTATCAATCCTTGCTGTCTGATAGAGACAGATGCACTGCTTCCAAGTGAAAGAGAATTATGTCCCAAGCAGTGGCGCTTGCTGCAGCTCTCTCCCTTTGCCTTCATACCCTGCCAAGCCAAACTGCTCACAGAATGAGTCTGGTTGACAAGAGTCACTGTGATCACAGTCCAAGGTGACAGATTCACCCTTTGCAGGAAGCCATGGGTTAAAGTACAGTTGACCTTCAAAACCCACCAGCACAGGCAGTGCTACGCTGAAGTGAAATGCAAGACTAATTTATGAATGGGGCAACTCATCATCAGCATTTTAATGAATAAACGATGTGCCCATTCATTATTTTTCCATTTCCAAGTGTTAATAAACAGGCTGGTGATAATTAACTGAAATTCTACCTTTATAGAAAAGTGGCACTTCATAAATATCAAATTGTGCTATTATCGTACGTATCTGCTGGATTTCCATGAATATATAAATTCGGCAATTACCTCTGGAACTGTTTGCTAAAACGTAAGAGCAGGTTAGCGAAGAAGAGGAAAGTCATACAGCAATTAAAATTTGAGAAACAAACAAAACATCCTCCTGATTCAAGAATTCAATGACAGTAAACAGGGCAATGCAATCAGGAAGGAAAACCCTGTCCTAATCAACAGAGGTGATTTTTCACATAGCTTGAGATGTGGCTGAGCGAGCAGTGGGGGAAACTGCCTGCAATCAGCTGAGTGAGGCTTTAAGGCACTGAGCATCTGAAATTCCTACTCAAGGAAGCAGAGCCTGGAGTTGCACAATTATATCAGAAGGGCAACTTCCTTTCAGAGAACAAACAGAAGCCCCCAAATTTTTGAGCCTTCCTAAAAATTACCCTGAAAAAAGAATTCTAAAAAATGAACTGACCTTTACCAGGGCTGGGCTCTGCACATTTCTGGCAGAGGTAGGAGCTGCATCCCCCATCTCAATGAGATGCTAATTCCCATACTCTCTCTCTGCAGGGCGACACCAGGTCCCACTGGAGCAGGAGGCTGTGGGAGCAGGGTGGAAGCGAGGAATGGGACCCTCAGGCTGCAGCACTGGCTTGGTTTGGCTGAGCCCAGTGCAGCACAGTGACTGGCTAGCTGGTTGGGTCTGAGACCCTGCACCCTGGTCCTGGGTTTGGTTATTCAGCATCTCCATCATCGAGTGGGGTGGTGGGGGACACCTACAAAACTAGTGACTGGTGGTTAGTGACATCAGGGCAGAGAGGTGACACAGGCATGTTGGACTAGAGGGTTAGGGCTAGAATTTGATGTTTGTTGCTCCTTCTTATCGCAAAGAGGTGTTGTGCCCTCCCCAGGGACAATGCTCCTTCACTGCATGGAAAAACCTGGACACTCCTGCTCCCAGATGAGGGAGGGTATCCAAGGAATAGCACTGAGACAGGAAAGGTGGGAAGGGGCTCACGCTGCTATTTCAGCTGCAAACCCAAACTCTGGCTCTGGGGCGCAGGGTGGTGAGCACAGGGACCTGCTCTGTATTTACAAACACAACCCGAGCAGGGCAGTGCTGTGGTCAGACCACGGCTGCGGAACACTCGCCCATGTGCAGCAGTTATCCACCAGCCCGGATGAGGAGGAGATTATCTTGCCCACAGCAGGTGACAGTGTTGATTCATGGCTCAGCCAGCCCCGGTTGCTTAGCTATGCAGCTGCCATCCCCCGGCTTCCCACATCTCCATACAGTTCCTGAAGCCAAGACTACTCCAGCTAGGGAATGTACTGGGCCTAGAAGGGCAACTTCCTTTGATGAGGACCTTTCAAACCTCTTTGACCTGACCTCACTGACAAAAGAGCCCTTCAAAGAAGATGAACTGTTTCATGTGGCAGCAATTTCTCATGTCAATCAAAAAGATTTTTTTCTTACAGCAACAACTCTCTATCCTTTCCCCACAAAATTATTCATTTTAATACAGCTATCCTCCTCTCTGCAGTGAACACCCTTGGGTAGCATCTTCCAGTGTCTCACAGATACACTCTTCAATTCGAATTTTCATATTTTATTTTCTTTCAAAAGGGGGGGAAGGGAATGAAGTGAACTTTCTTTGATTAAGATTCTTCTTTGCATTTTTAAAACACACATCTTCTAAAAAGCAAATTTCTTCATAAGATCTGGTGGTCTTCTGAATATCTTTTAAGAAATAGACACTCAGCTTCCTTCCTTTTTTTTTTTTTTTAATGGTAGAATATTTGACCTGTTGGCCTCAAATTTTTAACTCGGTTTTCTCCCTTAAAATATTGCTGCAGCAGTATTTGAACTTCTATGACATTGGGAGATACAAGTCAAACAAATATTTCTGATGTTGAAGTAACTATTAAACTTCAATGTGGATCCATAACCTTGAACCATATTTTTGCCAGGAAGGAAGTAACATGGATCCACAATCCAGAAGATATAAAATCTTCTTGAAATGGCCCACAATAGATTTTAACCCATAGAATTGTACTGCATTGAAAGTCCATTCTCTCACATTCTTCCCAGGCTCAAAGGGAGCCTCAACCTCCTCTGTGACTCTGGTAACCTCTACATCTTTGGGAAGGAGAGGTTTCCTTCCCAGTGATAGAAAGCATCTGTCCTGATGCTTGAGCAGGAAATACAAAAGAAATGACCTAGCAAATTAGTTTAGAAGAAAAGCCTTTATCTGTTTAGAGGTTTGGAACATCTCAAGAGCTTCAGCAGAGATGGATGGATGGTCAGGGAGTCAATGAGGTGGTCGAATACAAGGCATGATTCAGTCATACTGTCACTCCTGGCAGTTCCACGCTCTGCCATGTGGCCGTCATTACCCTAAATGTGTGACACGTGTGCGTGTTGAACTTGTTCATAAGCACAACTCTATTCAGTGCCTGCAGTTAGGACCATATAACCATTTTCACCTTCTCATCTGCTTCTGATTTGTTACTCTTTACCTCCTCCTTTGCAACTGTCAGCATTTTCTCAGTTCTGTAATTGTTTATTTATCCACTTATTTGGAAAGGTGGTTGGCTTAGGCATTTTTTTAACTTTAAAAAACCTAACACTTTTTAAAATGAGACCAAACTTGTCAAAGCAAACATAAACTGGACATTTTTGAGAAAGAGGATGTGTAGAAGAGCAAAATGGGCTTCCTGTCAGCTGGTGGAAATTAGCTGTGATTTGAAAAAAATGCTAAGGGTTTTTATAAAATGTCCTGGTTTTGTCATGTTCTCTGCATTTAATAATGTGCTGTGATCACAGCCTAGTGGTTCTGTGGGAATGCCTAGTGTAGGAGTATATAAATCACACTTTGCTTTTCTCAATGGCTATTGGAGTTGCATGGAAATCTTTCCGATAAGCTGCCAGAAAGATGCTTGTCACTGCTAGGGTCCAAGTTTTATCCATACAACTCAGGAAATTTATCCATATAACTCAGGAAATTTTACATTAAATGAGACAGAAAGTTTGATCCCAGGCTGTACCTCCTGGAGCTAACAGATCTATGTATGTGGCAGACTAGATCTATTCCAGTCATTTTAAAGAAATAAAAAAATATCCATAGGCATTCTCTTAGAATATTATTAATGAAGAAAAATTAAAGGTCCAAAAGCAGGGAAAAAGCGTAACAGTGGCAGATGAACTTCAATTCTGGTCTCTGAATTAGACTTTTAATTATGCCATCAAGCAGTCCTGTGCAGAATCCTGGGTCGCTGTGAACGCTGAAACCTCTTGATTACTTCTCGCGTCATATCTGCCTCAGTTATCCCCAGACACCCTGGGATGAAAGAGTGGGAGCCTCATGACTCCACAAGACACAGTTAAAATGAGGAATATGGCTATGAGCCAAAGCTCAGACTGAGCTGTACATGCAGCTGCAGTTTTTTTAGAGGGCAGCATTATTTTTTCCATGGCATACCAATGGCTGAGGAAAACTGAGGCTGTTTTAGTTGTTGGTCTTTATTTACATGGACTTTATGTTATGCCTAAATGTAGCTAACCTGAATATCTCTTTAAAGGGAAAATGAGCTTTTGAAAGAGGCTGTAACTGAGACTTTTGATCAGAGCTGTTTGTTGTAGCTCTCATTTGGAAAAGTAGATACAGGACAGGAATTCTGATAAAGTTTCCCTGTTTTGCAAGGAAAAAAACAGACTTAAACCTCTACTTCCTAAGACTCCATCCCTCATTTTATCCCATCCCATT
This sequence comes from Pseudorectes ferrugineus, assembly GCA_008033365.1. Taxonomy (NCBI): domain Eukaryota; kingdom Metazoa; phylum Chordata; class Aves; order Passeriformes; genus Pseudorectes; species Pseudorectes ferrugineus. Next base: position 5,720 of record QWTY01004306.1, on the reverse strand, counting down.
CCTCATAACTTCTTTAATCCACTGATGATTGATGTAAACAAGTTTTACACACTGTAGCTCTCAGATATGTGATTTTATCAGAAACTGTGAAAAGCAGCATCTGCAAAAGGAAGAAGGATCCAAGGTAATGCCGTGCTGGAGATTTCCTCGGGGAGGAGCTCAGTGGCAGGAGCCTGAGCTCAGCAGTTATCTGCGGGGTTTGGTTGCCAGCTGGCCAAGCAGGAGGTGCTCACTGGCCAGACAGCCGGCACCCTCATCCCTTGGGATAGGCCAGGGCACACGCTGTCACTCGGGCAACGTGGGGGATGGCAGAGAGGTGACAGTGCTGGGGGACGACAAGGGGATGGGGGGAGGATGCTGTGGGAGGCCATTGGGAACGTGGTGAGGATTTGGGATGGTTGGTGGGGAGGAGGAGTGGAACAGGAATATAGGACACAGTTTCATAGTAAACTAGGCTTCATTAACGATGCGGCTCTCAGAACTGCTTGTTTTCTAACTTGCGAAGAGTCTGTCAAGTGCTGCCTTTTTTTCTCTCTTAGACTTTTCTCCTCATTACTGTGTTCTTTTCTTTATTGCCATCCCATGCTGTGACTTTGATTCTGTGCTCTGAGTCACAACATATCCACTGCTGCTTTATATTTTGAAATGTCTTCACATCAGCATTAATATAAGAATGCATTTTGGCATAATAATTGTATCCAGTTATTGACCACATAATCAATAGTGCAGAGTTGGTAGAACCTTTGCTGCCATTTAAATCAAATCATTAACCAAAGCAATAAGAACCTAAATGTATAGATCTGTAAATGGTCCTAACAGTTACTTTATATTAAAAGGAAAAAAGGGACTCAAGTTTGGGGTTTTTTTCCTCCCAGCCCTATATAAAGCTGCCAAATAAAATGATTTCATCCTTTTGTTCATCTCTCGAGCAACACAGGATTAGGCACAAATTACCACAAGTGTCAGGCTGGGCTCCCAGAAAGCGACGGGCAGCAGTGGAGGGGACTGCAGGCTGTGTCATGCCTGGATTGCACTGGCAGAGTGATCCAGGAGCCACAGTCACACATTACACCCCACGGATGAGCCTGGCGCTTGCTCTCAAAGCAAAAATCAAGTTGTCACAGGCTGTGTCTGTGCTGCTAAATTACACGGGGCTAGGGAGCAAGCCTGACTGCTGGCTGTCCGAGCTGCTTAGCGATTAGCTGTGAGCTCACACGTCCGAGTGGTCTTGAGATGTGCCGACTTCCCTCCCTCAGGGAACACCAGGATGCAGCTGGCACAGTCAGCGAGGGCACACCAGGTTTTGCTGCCTCTGTCCTGCAGGCATCCAGGATGCTCTCTTCAACGCCTCATCCCATGTGGTTGCAGCACAGTGCTTGGGGGTTCCTGCTAGGAAAACATCACCCTCATGGTCTGCAACCCTCGTGATTCAGCACCAAATACAGCAATGACAAAGCCAGAATGTCACATTTATATCCCAGGCCTGTGGGAGCATCCTGCAGGGCCCAGGGGAGAGCCAGAGCTTAGTGATATGCAGCTGGTAGGGCTGTGCCTGTCTGAGCCAGAGAGCCAGAGAACTGGTCCTCCATTTAATTGAACAGTACAGATAGAGCTGCTGTGACAAAGAGTGCAAACATCTCAGGTGGAGGTACTCCTGCAAGGGCTGGTGTAAGGTGATGCACTGAGCCCTTTCATCCCATTTGCAAAGGTGGTTTTTTAGGCTAGAGCAGCCTTTCAGTACGGAATGTTGATGTCTTAAGTTTTAGACATTGTTAATTCTCAGCATTATGGTCACTTAAGACCCTTTATAGACACTTACACCAGGCATCTAGGAACTGAGGAGCCTCAACTCATAGGTTACTTTTGAAATTCCTGGTCTGAATCTCTGGTTCACCAAATCATAGAATAGCTTGGGTTTGAAGGGACCTTAAAGTTCATCTCATTCCAACCCCTGCCACCATGGGCCAGGATGCCATCTACTAGACCAGGTTGCTCAAAACCCCATTCAGCCCGGCCTTGAACCCTTCCATGGATGGAGCATTTACAACTTGTCTGGACCACCTTTTCAAGTGCCTCACTGGAAGAATTTCTTTACATCATTTAAACTAAATCTCTGCTGTTTTGGTTTAACTGTTCCCTGTTGTCACATCACTATCTGCCCATGTAAAAAGTCGCTCTCTCTTTTTTACAAGCTCCCTTTAAGTACTGTAATGCCTCACTGAGGTCGCCTCAGTCTTCTCTTCTCTATCTATGCGATACCTCCTTATGAGATGTAAGAATATCTCACTGCTGTGCTTTCTCCAAGGGCCTGACTCAGTTCTTGCTCATTTCAATATAAGGGGAATTACTCCCACTAATGGTACAGGGGTTTCATCAATGTAAAGTTTCAGCACCAATGCACAGATGTTTCAGGGGTCAAGAAGAAATCACACTGCCACTGGTGCTCACCTCCCTCTACTTGCTGCCAAACAGACAAGACAGCCCAATACTATTTTGCGCTCTGCAGCATGCATTGGCTGTGATGGACGTGCACATCCTTAAAACACCTCCATGCTTTTGAGACTACTTGTTTGTGTGAAATGCTTTAGGAAGGCTGTGTTTTTACAAGGCTGACTAAAGATATTTGAGAAAACAGAAGACAAGGCACTGCTTTGGTCCCTTAGTGTCTTCTTTTTATACAAAAGAGACAAAGTTGTTTCCCTTCTCCAAAGCCATCCTTGCAGTCTGAGCATCGCACCCACAATTCAGGCTTTATGGTCTCACACTCTCAACTGACATCTTGTCCTGACTATGGGCTCTTTCTTCTCATTCCATCCTTTCCCCATCTCTAGGATCAGCTGAGCAGTTGTTACACCACGGCCCAGAAGACACGAAAGGAAAAGAAGCCTTCAGAGATCAGCTGCATTGGGGCAGTTCACATCTACATCCCAGGCAGGACAGCTCCCAAATCCCCCTCTCAGGTATCTGTCTTGTTTCTTGGCCTCTCACCCCAGGGCTGCATGAGTTCTCCAAAATTAATCTTTTTTTATAGTCAAAGGGTAAAACCTGTAACTCAGATGTCAATTTAATGTACAACATAAATTAAACTGCATGTATAACAGAGAATTTCTGAGCTTTGATGATGACGGTGATCTGGAACATTTTATATGTGTGCTTTTAAAACCATAAGCAGACCATAAATGGTCCTCCCCTAGTGGTTCACAGATCTTTTTGAAACCTGACTGCGGCATCTGCTGGCAATGCTGTCTACATATATGTAAGCTTTGTTTTTCATGCATATTCATGTGTAGGTCATTTAAACACAGCACAAACAATAACAGGCCAAGGACTATGTCTGATGGACCCCAACAGGACTAGGCTGAAAAGAAGATTTAGTGCTTCTAGTAACAATATTTTGTTGGCAATTTGACAGCTTTGACCTAAGCCAAGTGACAGCGTTAGGTGATACACAGTGTGCTGACAACTTATTACATAAAGTATCATGGTTGGCTGTCAGAAGCTTTCTTGGAATCCAGAAATATAGCTCTGGCCAATTTTTATGGCAGGGAAAATGTGTTCAGTAATTTCTACCAAGGCAGTTGTTGAGTGGCTGAAAGACAGGACTGATGGAGAGTTATTTGATAACAACAGCAAGTTGTCCACCTGCAATTGGGCAGGTTTATCCACATGGTTTTGTAATCTTCTTTGGCAGCGACTCAGACGTTACAATACAGTCCGGACAATTCCCTTTTCTTTCTGGGGGAAAATACAATCCCATCTAAAAATGAATTGGGAAGGACTAGCAGTGCATGGGGGTAATAAAACAATGCCAGCTGGATTCTGTGCCTCAGAAATATAGGGCACCTCATTTTATGCCTTGAAACTGTGAGGATTTTGAGGGCCAGAGAACATTGCTCATCCTTGTACGGTCTTGGGAAGCTTTAGGTTATTAGCAGAGCCAAAGATTTGGCAGACCTACAAGTCTGTTTTTTCAATAATTATTTGGAAATACAAAATCACAGATCATCAATTTTTTTTTTCCTGAAGCTTTGCTCGCGATAATAAAGACATGATTCTTGGGCTATGTCATACAGTTTTGTGAGAAGGACTGATATGACAGGAATGGTCACTTTTGAGCTTTCCTGAACATCCCTTTCTTTGCCTCTGTTAAGGGGAGGGATCAGCATATGTCCAAGCAGCTGGAGGATATGCAGTGTTTCGAGGGGGGCAGACAGCTGCACTGCAGAGTGTAAGTCAGCAGGCACATGACTCACACCTGATGTTCAGGTATCCTACCAGGTCTGTTCAGATCTGGGGATTTTCTGATTTTCTTATGTGGCTTTTGCTACAGTGGTTACATTCTCTGAGTTACAGAGGTACCTGTAAACATTTTAAATGTAAATCAAACAGCATAATAGACACGTGCTCTGATTTAGAAACGTTAATCTTGTTTTGACCAACACAGCAGTTGCTCTTGTAGAAAAAGAACATGATCTCAGAGAATTTAATAAATTAGTGTGGTGTAGGCTGGGGAAAAAACCCAGGAGGATCCATTGCCCAGGGATGCATCAACAGACAGCTGGTCTCCAGCTCTGGTCCCTTGTGTTCGATACCTGTGCTGCAGCCTGGCTGGTGGGACGCAGTGGGGAAGCAAAGCAACAAGAACCACGATGGAAGGCAAGGCACTGCGGTTATTGGCAATGACCCGTCCTCCATGTGATGCCAACCCGTCTCGGCACAGCCAGATAAAATGAACAGGTACGACGAGTGAAGCAAGCACAGACAACCGTTTTTAACTGCCTGCACATGATCAGACACACAGTCCCCTTCTTCTGGCATGTCTCGCACAGTCTTAATTGAGAAAGTCAGGAGCTGGAGTTGAAAATACGGTATCACATTTCCCATAATGTGTGAATTGATGGTTTCCTACAGTCAGTGCTGACAAAAATCTTCCCTTCCTCCAAGTTCAAAGTAACTGTTGAATATACAGATGGGCCATATCTACACCTTTCCCCTCGCAGCAAAAAGTGCTTTAGATAATTAAGATTTTAAACTGTATTATGAGCAAGAACCTTGGCCATTTTAAGGAATAAGGGTTTCCTTAGAAACCGTGACAAGTAGTTTAGGAGCAGACGTTTATGAGGACGAATATGTACACCATCAATTAACACCTTGTTTCTTTCACAAGTTCAGTTATATTTACAACACAGCTATGAAGCAGTGAAAGCAGACAGTTTTGTATGTGCATCAGGGCTGTGAAAGATAGACTCCGCGCTACCAGACAAACAGGGATTCACACCATATGGCTGGTTCAGGAGTTTTGACCGATTTAGAACAAATGCATAGTAATTTCCCACTGGGGTCGGGTTAGGATGAATATTAATACAGATCAGAAATGACAAACAGAGAAATGGACAAAGATTGCCCCCAGATTACATCCCCCGCTTCTGCCTTACAATAATCTTTAAAGCTGTTTTTTTGGCAAAGGCAGTGGCTTGCACCTGATTTCCACGGTACTTTACTTACATCAGGTCCCTGTAAAACCCCACCAAATGTTTCCAGTTCCAAGCAGCAGATCATCGGCTGCAGTTTGACATCCAGAGGAGTTCATAGGCTGAACATATTTAAAAAGCCGCCAAACAAGCCAAGAGCTCAACAGCTAACAATGTTGAGGAGGCTGTAGACACTGAGCTTGGCACCGACAAACGCTGCTGCCATTCCTACCTTTAGTGCTGGTTTTA
>QWTY01004304.1:40539-70633 GCA_008033365.1 Pseudorectes ferrugineus | reverse complement strand
CACTTTGCAGCAATGCTGGTGAATTTCTAAAGTCAGGGAATAAGGATGTTGTAAACACTAATAAGTGCCTAACTTCACCATCTGGATTGACTCTGGTTTGGCTTCTGGAGCTGCCTGAGTGAACAACACGATGTCCATTCAGCTCATCATTGCATCAGTGATTTTCCTGGTCTAATTCTGTAACCCCAGCGTTTATTTTGGGAAAGATCCAATACTGTTGGCTGAGAGGTCTGCAAGGGAATGTAGGGTTTGTTTGGGTGGTTTTTTTTTTTAAATCAAGTGGAACATTGGTCTTTTTTAGAAGCTTCTTTTGGAGTGTTTAATGATTCCTCCTCATGAGGTGTGATGATTAAACATAGCATCCCTGTGCATCGTTAAAACTTGAAAAAAAAAAGTGCTGATATTTGTTTTTCATTTCAGTAGGAAAGGGGTGGTTGCATCTGCTGTCTTTTGTACAGCTCCATTCCCTGTAAGACACTGCTTCTTCCCATTGCTGAGTGAAAAACAGCTGGTGAAGGGCTCTGAGAACAGCAGTGGTTTCCTCTGCGTGCCCACTGAGCATGCTGTGGGATGGCTTTGGAGTGTCACCTCTGTACTGTTGCTCCCCACAAACCACTGGCAGCTCGGACATCTGTATTTCAGCAATTTTTTCATGCCCCCTTTTCTGTAGGTTGAGCTTTTCCTAGTCAGTGAGGATGGATTCTTGGAGTTTTGAGAGTAAGTTCTCATCCACGAGAAGGTGGCTGCAACATCTCTGCTCCAGGTGCACTTACAAGTTGCATCTGTTAGATTTTGTAATTTTAAATAATTGAATCCAAAAGTAGAGGAATTCGTTAGCATCCCTAAAATTACGTGGAGCTTATTGGCAAATACTCTTTCTTCATATACAGTTTTTTAATAACTATAAACCTAACTTTCTTTTTTTGAATGGGAGAGATTAAACTGAACACAGATAATTGTTTCAAATCCCGATCACACCGTAGACAGTAAAATCTTATGTCTGAGCAACCACTGGAATATCATCATGTAAAAATTAAAGTTACAGGAAATTATGTTGCTGTGGAAAAAATAATTTGCTTTATTCCCACAGGCACTAATTATCAGGGCTCTAAACTGAAACTTGTACTTTTCTGCAAAGGATCCTTGTAAGGAAAACATTATCAAGGGCCATTAAAATCTCTGGTCTTATTTTTAGAGATAAATTGTGCTGTTTCACTGGTTGCTTTCCAAGTTATGTATTGAAATGGTAAAACAAAAAAAAAGTTGCTTGACTAAATTCCACATAATGGTACATTCTTAGCACTCAAATAAAAGAGGGGGGAATGGAGAAGAATGTAATTTAATAATACATTTCCATAACTTAGCAACTTGGGTTTACTATGTGTTTAAATACTTGATTTTTTTTTTTTTAATTTGCATACAAAACCACTGCTCGTGTTTGTTCACTTTCCAAAGCATCTGAGCTTTTCATGCTCTTTAGACCATGTTTTGTACTGCACAAAGTACCATGGAAATGTTAGTGCTAGAGTTCTCTGGTGACATTGCTTTGAGCTGTTTCTGAGTGCTGTTCTGGTGATTCTTTGGACCACCAAAAATTACACAAGACCATTGCTAGTTTGTAAGCTATACTTGGATGTTTAATAAATTTATATATATATTTACTTGCTCGAGGCATAATAAAGAAGAGTATATAAATACTGTGTGTGGAATGATCTTTGAAGCTGTGATTTTATTGTCAATAATTATCTGCACTCCTCTTCCAGTGTTCCTACTTCATGCTGGTATGATTCACCTGGTGGTGTGGTAATGGCCGGGGTAATCATCTAGGGAAAACTGACTCATGTAAAGCTGAGGAGCTACAAATCCCAAAAAAAGATAATGGTATAGAATAAGAGCTGATGTGCTTCAGTAACTGTAGGGATGGAAATATTTTATGAGTTACAGCAGTAAATAGGGAGCTGTGTGGGAAGAGGCAGCATCCTTCTGAATGGGCACGTTTCTTCAGAATAAAACTTTTAATGGAGGAAAGAAAATACTTACAAGGAAGATTGTTTCTCCAAATGCTCGGGAGTAGGATTGATGCACAGTCCTGGCCGCTGAGGAGAGCGTGATGAATACCCTACATGAAATTAGGACAGGAATTTACATACAGGGGCTGTTTCCTTTACGCTGAGGAGAACAGCAGTGTTTTCAAGATATGACCTGTCTTGGCAGTAGATGAACAGAATAGTGTGAATTCATCAAAAGTTTATGTATCTTTGTAACCTGTTTTGAGGCAGCTGAAGTGGTTCATGTTAAATATTTTACATGGCTCAGCTCTCCCTTTTGAAGATTTTTTTTTTTTTTAATCTAACCAAACTTAACCATGTGCTTGTAGGAGATCCTTTTGCCACAAGAACAGATTAAAGGTTTTCTTTGTGGTGCGAGATTAATAGGTGGAAGAATATGAAGTTAGAGGCCAATTAACATATTTTCTTGGTTACCCTGTATAAGTAGTCAGCATTAAAAAAAAAAAAAGAGATCTGTAATGGCATTCTATAGAGAATTTATTTTGGTAAATGTTTTTTCCTCTTTATATGCTTGTTAATTATGACTACTTAATTGATTTTCTTTGTTTTTTCATTTGCGTGGGGAGAGGGACTTTTCGAAATTAAAATAATAACCAAAAAATGCACATCTGTGTAGTGTTAATTCTGGTTCAAGGTTTTTCTCTTTTTAGCTGACATGTAGTGTTCATTCTTTACGTACCGACTTGAAAACTGAAATCCCTTTCTTTGCAGATTCTACCACTGGTTTCTTTAAAAAAATAAATTCAAAAAAATAGAGTATAACAATCTGTTTCTTATTTAAGACAACTAGGAAGAAAACTGCCCTCTCACTTTAAATGTGTCAAGGTGAATACTGAATTCAGCAGTAGCACACAGTACAGAGGGGAGTATAAGCTCCCTGTTCTTTCAGACTTTCAAAGATTTTCAAATATATCCCAATTGTTGTGAATTGTGGTACAGATTTTTGTGAAGCAGGCACTAAAATTAAAATTAAACTTTGAGTTAAATAACAGGTTGCTTTTTTTTTTTGTTCCGTGATGTGATTTGAACCTCTACACAGGCAATCTGCAGATAATAGATGCTATTTTATCACTTCAGCTTATGGAGCCACCAGGTCCTAAATTTTAGTGATGACTTTCCAAAGTTGGTTGTTTTGGGGCTTTTTTTTTTCCTCGTTATGTCTCCTTTTGAGCCAGTATCTTAATTGAATCTTTTATTTCCACTTCACTAAAATAAACTTGGAGCAAATGTTGCTTCTTGAATGGATATTCTTGCAGTTTGAGCGAGGAAACTCTGCATGCATTTAAAAAAAAAAACAACTTTACATGCAGCTATATCAATTTGTTGCCTTATTGGTATTTCTAGTGCTTAGAGAATCCTAAGCTGTTCAGGAAAGCGGGGTTTTTTAATAATTGCATTTGGAAAGTAAAAAGGAGATAATTCTTTTTTTATTCTTAGGTGTGCTCTTTTTTGTCACCATGCCACTGCTTTTCACTGACCTTTTCATGCAAGGATTTTTGGCTCTTTTTAACAAGATTTCCTTTTCCTGTTTGAAAGGCAGCACTACTTGCTCAAATTTGATTGATATCTTTGTGGTGCTAAGCTTATGAATTGACAGAATTGCATGCCCTCAGGATAGGAAAAAAATGTAATCTATTGATATTTGGATTACATTTTATCACTTCCATTTAGGAGAAGAAGCGGAAGCTGTGGCCTTCATCCACAGTGCAGAGAAAACAGGCTTCTTAAAATCAGACTCCAGCTGGAAAAGTCATGTGGCTGTAAAGGCCTGACATCTGAAACAATATTGTTCCAGTTCAGCGTGTCTAGAAATACGAGCATAGTTTTATGCTAAAGTAGTACTGGTTTAACAGGAAAATGATATAATAGAACTGAAGAGACAGAGGAGTTTGACAAGGGTGAGCAAAGATGGAAGAGCTTCATTTGAGGAATGCCTGGAACACCTCACTGAGGGCTGCTGTGGAGAGTGCAAGTCTTCAGAGTTAGAAGTGGTAGAAAGGCAAGTGGAGAATAGACTGGCTGTATATTCCAATAAGAGAACTACCAGGAGGAATCACAAATCAAGAAGAGCTGGCTCTTGTGGCTGATGTTCAAAAGATCTGAAAGAAACACTTGTCATTCAGGAAAGTGGCTGAAAATATGTGCAAAGTATAGCTTGGGATGGTGTGGGCTGGAAGTCTGCAGTCATGGAACCCTGTGGTCACTCCTTTCATTCAGTATCGCACTTCTGACTCTTGTAATTGCCAAAGCAAGGCATCCCTGTGCATCCCCCCTGTCCTGATGGGCTGTCCCAGGTGTTCGCTGCAGATCACAGCTGGGAACAGGGCACTGTTGTGTGGATCTAACCTGGTTCAGCAGCTCTGGAGAGCAACATTAATCACCAGGTTATAAATATTAATTTACCAGGAGTAAATGAGAGGAACGTTTTAATTATGGTGCTGCAGGTTCTTCGAAATGGTCTTGCAGAGTTATCTCTGACTGGTATCTTATCACTAAAGCTTTGATGGATGCTGTGTGTGCACAAAGCATGGCTGCATGGGAAGACTTAATAGTTTGCTTATAGTAATGCTTTGGCTTTAACTTGTTTTGAAAATAAACTATGTAAACATGAAAATGTTACTGATCTTCCTACTGAAGCTTTACTACACACAGAGATTTAATGAGAGAAACATAAAAGTTATGAAATCATTAGATAATTCGGTCTGCTGGCCGAGTATTGATTCAGACTGGTGTAATTGACTTTTTGCATGAAGGGGTTTGTGTGAGTGAGCTGGAACCTGGCAAAGAGATTTTAAAGCTGAATTGTTTTTCAGATTATAAATGGATTTGAAGTATTAAATTTGTACCTGCTTTCAGAAATCCTATGAGATCATTTTAGAGATAGTGGAAGATTAATTTAGATGATACAAGCTTGGGGAGGGTAGAGTAAAATGCTTACAACAGTCTAAATGACAAAATATTTACTTACTTGAAAAGAAAATCTTCTCTTTTTTTCTCCCTTTCTTCCCAAAAGATGTGTTTTATCTAAGCACGTGGGCATTTGAAGAATGATTTTTCTTCAACTCTACATCAGTTCTTGGATTATTAGGAAGTAACTACCTTTTCTATATTATTCCCTCAAGAAATAAATTCTTTGGAAGATGTAACAAGTGGGATACAAATGTAGTAGAGGTTTAATCATAATTTAGACAACATTTTTCTCTAAAGTTATGGATTTGATATTTTTTCCTTTTAACTAGTGAAACTATGAATTTATTTGAGTAATGAATCCAGAAGCTTTTTTACATACGGGTCTCAACGTTGGTCAACTCTGAAAATGAATTTCTGTTTTCCTAGGTAATAATGATGTCAGAGTATAGAGTTGCATAGTCATAAAATCTGAAAGACAAATACTTACCTTAGTATTGATAATACTGAATCACTGTAGGTTGTATACACACAACTCTTTGGAGGACAAGAACTCTCTGTTAGGAGGTTCTGTGAAAGGTTTGGTGTTTTGAGCTCAGTATTATCTCATTATTGTTAAACAAAACAGAAAACCTGTGGTGTTGTTCCTTTTTAGGTATTTGGAAGAGTGGAAATACAGATTACTGGTCTGACACAAATGATGGTTTTTGTTGTTAAACTGCATTTATGGGGATAGACTTGTAAACTCTCTCAAAGGATGGGAATCAGTTCCTAAATTTGCTGGATGTGCCTCTAGAATATCTTTAAAATATGAAGAAAATGCTATAAAGAGAATTTAGCTGGTGAAAGCTGCTTAGTGTACCACCAGCTGGATTCATGCTCTAGGATTTATGTGCTTTTAATGATTTCTCATTTGGTTCGGAGGACCAAGATTAGGAATAAGTATATAATAGCACTGGAAATGTGGGTTCTCATGTGATCTAGTAAACAAGAGAGAACTGAGTAACAAGAATATTGGAAACTAACACTTTTAAAATCAAATTTGTTCATTTAAGTTCTTCATCACCAGGAATTAGGTTGTGAAGCTTCTACCAACACTGCCTGAATTAAATCCTACCAGGTATTCAGTGATTCTTTTTAAAGGCATTTGGTGGCTTTTTTGCATGGTTATTCATTTCTGAAGAGAGAATAAGAAAATAACAAAACTGAAGAATAGTCGAGTGAGTTTCCAAATGCTGATAAAGATCTTGCCATGCTTTCCCAATTTTCAGGCTCTTTAATTTGGACTGTTTTGTGACTGCTCCTTTATCCAAAAAGAAGTCAGTTTAAATCCTGAAAAACAATAGAAGAATTGTTTGGCAGAGAAGTCAGCAACCAGTATCTTGGCACTGCCTTCAGCTTTTTAAGCCAGGTTGCTGACAGCAAAAGCACGAACAGAACTTTGGAAGAAAAAAAAATCTTCCAGAAGCAAGTCTAAATGGAAAATGGAGTTCACTCTAGAGAGACTACAGCTTTCTCTGCAGTTACTTTAAAATTCTTCCACATAGAATAATGACACTTGAAAACTATTTTTACCTCACAGTAGTTTCTGTGTTCTTTGCAAGCTTTTTAGCTCACATAATTACTTGCACCTAATCTAATGTGATGGCATGTCCACATTGAAAATTATTGCGGTGCAGCTTTCTAATTTTCATTCTCTACAAAAAACTCTTGGGACCTAATTCTTGCAGAACTCTTTGTGATAGCTGAAGAAATTGGAATACAGGAAACAACACGAGGAATTTGACATAACTTAGAAGTTATGTCAAAGGCTGCATTTGTCAAAGCAGCATTTGCTCTGTGCCACTGTTTGATGTGTAATTTCTGAGCAGGCTTGAAGCAAGGGTGAATTGAGGCTGCTTTAAGTGCTGACAGTATAAGGTATGTAATCAGAATAGGAGAAAGATGACAATGGATCTTCTTCAGGCACTGCTGCACAGTTAATGTATTGAATCCAGTATAGAATGGTTTGGGTTGGGAGGGACCTTGAAGATCATCCATGGCAGGGATACCTTTCACTGTCCCAGGTTGCTCCAAGCCCCGTCCAACCTGGCCTTGGACACTTCCAGGGATGGGGCACCTACTGCTTCCCTGGGCAGCCTGTGCCAGGGCCTCACCACCCTCACAGTTAACAATTTCTTCCTAATCTCTAATCTAAACCTACTTTCTGTCAGTTTGAAGCCATTCCCCCCTGTCCTGTCCCTCCAGGCCCTCGTAAATAGTCCCTCTTCACCTTTCTTCTTGAAGGCTCCCTTCGTGTGCTGGAAGGCCACAATTAGGTCACGCCTAAGCCTTCTCTTTTCCAGGCTGAACAAGCCCAGCTGCAGTCAAAGAATTACATAGAATGGATGTGGGTTTGCCAAGCCCAGAGTTAATGGCTCAATCCAAGGAGAAGGGTGTTCAGGGTTTTTTTGCTTGCTCGTATTTTCATTGTACCTTTGGAACACCTTGCCAGGATCGGTTCATTTTGGCTTAGATTGGCTTGAAACTATAAAAGTTATCAGTGCCACAGGTTCCTTTTCCTGTGGTCATGAAGTCCTTCCTCTCTTACAATGATTTTTGCAATCATGCAGTCATAGGCAAGTCTAATCAAACTGAAGATGTGTCAATTGTAGGACTAGTTTATGGTGAGATATGTGAGCTGACTTGAACCTGTATCACTTTCCAGAAGAGCTGGTGCAAACACCAGCTCCTCAGACAGTATCAGCTATTCAGAGAAAAGACTTTTATGTTAGCATAGGCTCCATCTGCCTTAAGAGGGTTTGTTAATGCTGAAATGTTTCTCACTAAATATCACGCTGCCTGGTACTGCTATATGGGGAAAAAATCTGACATGTAGATTTGCTTATAGTTTTTATACAGTGTTTTTATGTGCATACTTAAGTAATGCCAGCTCAGTATTTCCCTGCAGTTCACTTGTGTTTCTATTTATACTTACAGTTTTCTTTGATTAACTAAAACAGTAAGTAGGTGCTATTTCTAGCATAGAAGACATATTGAAATAAAGATGTGAAAATATTCTTTGAAGTCTGCTTTTATGGCTGCCTCCAAAATCAGCAGAAACTTTAGAACCCAGCAAAACTGATAATACTGTTTATTGAGTTGAACGAGTTGCTTGTCTGTTCACAGAAGTTTGAAAAATAATGTTGTTGGGTATAGCTGAAATGGAAGATGAGTCAAGTTAAAAAGTAACTGTACTGACAGGAATTAATCAGAACTGTAGAATTAACTGCTCTGGTTTAGCAGTGTGTGTTGAGATCTTTAATAACTAGAACTCTCTGAGATGCATGTAAAACCTGTGGATTACGCTTGTAGGTACAAGTCTAAACTTTTATGAACTTTTAAAAGTGACTTTGGGACTGGGGGAAGGCTACTTCCCCTGCGTGTCTTCTCTTGACTGTCATGTGTGCACATGTGTTTGTATACATATGAAACAAACTTTGATATTAGTATAGTTTTCTGCCAATTTCAATGTCAAAAATTAGATCACAGCTGGAGACTAAACTATTGAAGTTATTACAAGAAAATGAATGCCAAGCTGACTGAGCAGGTAAAGATTTTTTTTTCAATCAAGGAGGGAAGCACCAAATATAAAATAGTGGCAAGAGGAATGTTTACCTTGGCTACAAGTTCCTGGGGGAATTTGAATCTTTAGGTTGTCTTTGACTCATTACTATAATTGATTAAAACTGAACAAAACAAAAACCTCAAACAACAAAAGAAGTTGACTTCAGAAGTAATTCAGCAAGTCATTTATCACGTTGATAAAATAAGGGGAAAGACCATTCATTTAGCTGACTTGTTTGTAAGCACTGGTTTTTCTCCATGGATTATTTGATGTGTCTGCTGGTTTTAAAGGCAGAAAACATATTCTGTGTTTGATCCACCTGTTATCACAGCACAGCAGTAAATATATGGACCTCTATGCCTAGAAACAGAGGAAGTATTTCTGACTGAATACCCATAGTTTTGTCAGTTTTGGCAAGATAACTTCAGGAAATGGTTGTGCTTTGAAAAATACTGTCAGAAACAGTTTTCAGTGCAGAAACTGTCATTGGGAATTGACAGCTGCTGCTGCTGCTAACTCTTCCAGGGCTATTTGACATAGCAATATAATTTTGTCAGCAATGGCAGGAGCTTTTGCCAGCTCTTAATGATAAGGAAATGTAATTATCCTTGAGAAGAACATAATCTGTGACCTGCTTCATCTCAGCTCTTGACCAGAGAGGCCGTGGGGTCTCTGTCTTTGAAGATTGTTGAAACTTGGCTGCACGAGGTTCTAATTAACCTGAACTAGGTTTGAAGCTGGCCCTGCTTGGAGCATGGGGTCAGAATAAATGAACTCCAGAAGTGTCTCCCAGCCTAAATCATTGGGTGATGTTTTGTCGGTGAAGCAGTGGCTCTCCCATAAGATGATAATATTACAGTATTTTTTTTTCCCCATGGACATCAGCTTGTGGCTGAGATGTGGAAGGAGGAGCACTAAGCAAAAATGTGACTCCAAACACAGATCTCTGTTCTGAGAAGTGAGTGATGTCAAGGTGAGTGGAGATTGGGTTTTTTGCTGCTTTTGTGGTTGCCAATACAGTTGTAGGTTACAGAGAGTTGGAAATGTCTCTGAAATTGCAGTTTGTTCAGTAATGATGCAAACCGGGCACCTTTGTGGATCCCAGAACCAATGAGAGGTGATTTTCACTTTAGTCCTCCTGACCTAAAAAGTCAAGACACACCTTGAACGTAGACTTTAAAATCTTGGCTGCGTGTACCTGGGAGGGAACTGAAGCTCAAACTGAGGTGGTTGACTCAAAGTTAGTTCTGAGCTGACTGATGTGATGCAGTCTGGATTGGGATGAATATTGGGAGCAAACACCATGCCCTGACTTCTCACAAAAGCTGTAGTTTGACTTTGTTTGCAGTGTTGGAGTTTGCTGTGATGTTAAGAGAATGCTTAAAGACCTCCTCATATGCAAGTGGGTATGATGAAAGATCAATATTTGAAATACAGAATAAAAGTTAATGGAAGTGGGTTAAGGCACCAACTTGTCCTGAACGTGGTGAACTGTGAAGGAGAAATTTATGATGCTTTTACTTTGTTTAGTGTTTTTAGTGGGTTTTATGTTTATGTTTTTTCTGGTTTTGTTTTGGGGTTTTTTTTGGTAGCAAGGATTATTTCTACTTCCTATTAGTTTGTATATTTTGTTTGGAAGTGCTAAGTGCTACAGTAACTATTAAGGAAAATCTTCTCCATAATACATTGAATTTGCTACTTTTCAATTTATCAAAAAGTGTTGAAAAAAAGTCTTAATTGTCTTGAGTCTTGAGTCTTAATTGTCTTAAAAAGTCTTGAGTAATCAAATTATCTCTTCTTTTAGGGTGCAGACATGTCTGGGACAAGGAATTTTTCCTGGCCTTGTGCTTTACTGACATCTCAGGAATAAATAGAACAGTAGAGGGAGCTTGGTAGTGTCTTTAAATCATCTAAAAACAACAGCAGCCAAACAAAACAATCCAACACTTGTGTACCTTCTTGGGAGAGCTTTGTGGTGCACAAGTAAAAATATGCAGTGAGGCTGCAGAGCAGTGTTGTGAGTTGTCTCATTTCTGGTTTGGTCCTGTCAAATATTACTTAGTAAGAGAGAGGAAAATCTCTTTTGCTTTTTGAACACTTTCAATCCCATGGATGATGATGATATAGTGTTTCTCAGTTTGGTTCATGTTGTTGTTTTTTTCCTTGTGGATAGACAGCAAAAGAACTCAAATGTTGAAAGTTTGTTCTTTTATGCAATTTTTTTGTACTTGTAATCTGTTTTTGTGCTTTTATATATGCTTGTCCATGAAGCATTTGATGCTAAATCATTTAAAATTAAATTGGAAGATAATTGAGTGTGACAGCTTTTCTGGATGTTACCACACAAAATAAGGCTTATTTTGTGTGTGTGTTGTTTGATTTTTGCTGTTATTGTTGTTCTTGTTCGGTTATTGTTTTTTGTTTTGAATTCAGTGGCAGTTGAATATTTACTTATAATTGTTATAAGCAAGATGTTTGCCTAGATGTTTCTGGTTTGCTGTGTGTGTGAAATTAAAGTTTCATTAAACAATGCTAATAAGAATAGGGCTCCAAGTATGTTAACAGTGCAGATGTAAGCTACCATTATATATTTATTAATTGAGTTGTTTGTTGATCCAGTACATTCAAACAAACTGTATGTTATGAAGTCTCAGGTATATATAGGTTTTTAGGTACTAAACATCTCTCTCCATAACATGATTTTATTTTATATATATATAGATGTGATACAGAGGTGCTTTCACTTTTTTTCTTTTTGTTCTTTTGAAAAGACCTAGAAGTCTGCAAACCAGTACAGTCTTATTTTTTTGCATTTAGTTTTAATTGATGTAGTGTAGCTGTGAATGTTACCTGTAAATATGGTAAAAAAAGTCAGAACTTCCTTAATTTTGGGGATCCTGTTGTTACTACTTGCACTATTGAGTGTTTTTTTGGTGGTTTGAGTCTGCTGCAGTGTGTGTTACAAGTAAATCTAGTTTAATTTATGTTTCAAATGTAATTTAAAAATTTAACAGTTCCCTCTGTTATGTCGGAATCCAAAATGGGACGAGAGGAACGTGGACTTTTGTAGAAAATGTGTGTGCTGATGGATTCATCTTTATTTTTTTGTTTGTTCTAGAGGATCTGTTATGGAAGTTTGATAACAAATGCACTTATTTTGGAAGTTTAGTTTTTTTTGTTTTGACTGTCTTTTGTAACTACTGTCTTTTGTAACTACTGCCTTTTCATGCCAATAGATGAATTTCCTAATCTTACTTCATAGGTACATGTTTCTTGAAGAAATAATTGGGGGGAGAAGCTTTGGGATTGTAACTGTGGTCACACACAGACTTGTAACTCAGTTGAGGTCACTTTTTTAGATTGACTGGGTTTATGCTCTCTCTGGAAGCATCAATTACTGTAACTTTCCTGTGGCAAATGGAAATCACTTCAGAGAAAAACAGCTTTGCCTCTTTATGTGGGAGAAAAGCAAGAAGTATGGGTACAGCTACCCTCTGACACCTTCGTTGTCTCATTGTCTCTCTTCCTTGTGCTTGTTCCCTCTTGCCACTGTATATAAAACCTTAATTTGTCTTGTGGCTTTGTCACCTGGGCAAGGTCATGGTGCCAGCTTGAGAGCGCTGTGAGACTCTTACTGGAGGACTTAGGTGGTGTTGTCCTCAGCCTCGATTGTCAGCCCAGGGGCAGCCAAGCTGAGAGGCACAGGGTTCAAATGTGAGCATGAAGAGATGAATTGCTGCACGTTTATAATGGCATTTCACTGCTGTAAGTCATTTCAAACATGCCTGCTGTGGGTTAGAGCTCAAACATGATTAACCCCTACAAGGTTTTGTGTAAACAGGTAGAAGCATTTATTCTGTATGGGGAAAATATTATGGAGAACTTCAAAAATTAATGTCTGTGTGATATGCTAGAGAACCCACTACTTAATCAAGAAATCTTTCCTGAGTGAATTTTCTGGAGCATAAAAAGGTTTTCAGATTGTTTGTTTTTCATCTCTGGCATACTTCTGTACTAGTTCCAGACCAAAGCAGCATTGCTGCATAGTTCTGTGTTGTGTGCAAGTATTTCCAGTTTGATCTCTGTTAGAGATTTCTACTGTGCTTTCACATCTTTAACATGTCCTAAATTTCTTGACATTTCCTGGTAGAGCAGAGAGAAGGCTGCCTAACCAGATGCTTTCCAAAGTGTGGTGTTTTCCAGCATTCAGAAAATAGAGCAAGTATGAACTTTGGGCACCTCCTTTAGAGAATCTGTGTTTGTGAGATCATCGCTGCAGTTAATTTTAGTTCATGTGTCTGGAAAAAATTTGGAAGCAGAGATGAAGAAGTGGTACAATGAAGAATAGACTGGAGGAAATTCTAACTAACTTTTAGGGTGCATGGAGTGAAGCTTTGCATTTTTGTGCAGCTGCCTACCCCATCATGGCAGTAGCTGCTCTGGATAGTGTAGGGGGAAATAAGTTAAAAAAGATGAAGATTCTATTTGACTGCCGTGGTTTCATCTGGACAAGACAAACTATTTGCAAGAGTAACAAAGATACTGTAGGCACCTCATTTACGGAGCAGGATATTGAGAACACCCTTCCTGTTGAGTCTGCAACTTCTGCACTTGGTCAAACCTGTTTCTTTCAGAAACAGAATGAGTGTGAGTCATGGCTGCAGTTGTGTCACCTTATATGAGAGGCTTTGATCTTTTATCTAACTCATGCTAATTTCTTTGACAGTGGTTTTTGAAGTAAAATCAGTGTACATTTGTTGTGGGGGTCAGGGGTGGGTGTTTTTTGTGGTGGGTTTGAGTATTCAAACAGTGCTCTTCTATTAAAAATGTTGTTATTTAGGAAGAAAACTGCAGGAGATTAGCACAGGGCAAGGAAGCACTAATACTGTACTTAAAGGCTGTAAATGATGCGGGGCTATTGAGGCTGAATGGGCTCAGAACCTTCCTTCTAGACACAGAGCTTGCAAAATGAGGTTTCACATGCCTATTCCTGGTGGGAATGCTGTCCCTGTACTAAAGGAATGATCCAGTTCTGGCTGTATTGGTTTGGGTTTGCTTACCTAGAGACTACTCTTAACTTTGCACCTTGATTGCTTAAGAGGGTACTAATTGCCAGGATAGGAGTTTGGAAATCTGAGCACGAGTAATTTGAGAATTTAGGACACGGGTTGTTTTTTTGACTCATGGAAGCAGAGGAGAAACAGAACTTAAGCTTCTTGTTGAAGTGACCCAAATGTCAAACTGTAGCCTTTACTTTTTCTCATAAGGCTGACATAAGTTAAAATGAAGTGGAATAAACACTTGTATTTCAGACTAATAATATGCTCCAAAGCATAAAGCAAGACTTGTTCCTTTTCATCTGTGGGAGAAGGAGTCCTGTTATTATGTCTGTTGTGGCAATGTGTGAAAGTGCCTATTTTTTTTGAGCTTCAGAGAGCTATCTTGTAATATTTTCCTTTTGTTTGTTTTTTTTTTTTTCTATGGCATCTGGATGTTTAATCACTTTTCCAAATCAAGAAAAGATCCACCAAATATTTTTCTTAGACACCTCTCAAAAATGAGCAATGCTGTGTCCAAAACTTCAGTATCTTTCTCATCTGACATCATGAAAGAGCAGTGCCTGTAAAACTTCGTCCATAGGTGCTTAGCATCCCCTTTTGATGAGCATTTGCTCAAACACGACAACCTCATCTTTGGGAGCAAGAAAAGCAGTCAGTTGCTTTTGTGTGAGTCCTTTTACCACAACCACGTCGAACAATGGAGGACATTCATCAGCAAAGCTAATTTATTGCTTTGAGACCCACAATATTGTAGCTATTAGAAATTACCCAATGAAGCTATGGTGAACGTGGGGTTGAGTGAGATTTGTATTAAGTTTATTAAGTGTATTGCACAACACCGTCCATGGGATTGTAGCTTTCCTGGGCGGTGGTGCAGGTGATGAACTTACAGTTTACAACAATTTACAACCAGTTTAGGACCTTGTCTTTCAAGTGTAGTTAAACAGGTAATAGCAATAAAATGCTGGCTTAGCTGTTTGTGTTGCTTTGATTTAAACACAGTGGCTCTTAAGCTTTTCACTGTTTTGTTCCACTTCTTGCTTAAAACACATGAGTAATGCTGGGGTGGAGGAGCCTGGGCAATTAATTATCTTACCTCGATTATAAATGAACAAGGACTAGCACAGAAGGAAAAAGTAAACATCCTTTCTGTACACCACTGCTTAATTGGAGTGTGTTCTTCCATGCTAAACTATGAACTTTATGGTTGGTGTGGTCAGTCAACAAGAAAAACTTGTTTTAGGCCCCAGGGTGAGTACCTGATGACTGCTGTGAAGCTCTTCAGTGTTTTCTTTTTTTCTTTTTATAATTTTTTTCCCCCTTTTAAAATCTTTTGGGACTACACAAACTTTAATGCTGGTGTTGACTTCTTTTGCTTTGTTGAGAAATAGCACATTATGCCAGTGTGAAAGGAGGAACGAGTGAAAACGGTAGGACTTCATAAACACAGTTTTTTATAACTGGGATTTATAATTTCCAGACCAAAATATTTAAATAAATTTGGCTTGGGGAGATTAAAGTTTAATCTTTTTGGAAGAAGATTCAACACTAAGATATAACAAAAACCCCTCAAGGCAGGAAGTAGTTTCATGAATGTGAGTGTGTGTTGATTTTTAACATGGAAAACGGTGTATCACATTGGTACCTACCAAAAAATAAGGATAAGTTGAATTTATTACATGACAACTCATAAATTAAAATAAATGAAAACAGCAACAACAAAACTAAGAAAAGGAAAGAGCGAGAGCAGAAGGAATGACTCAATACAGTGCTAATAAAAGTTGTTCAGCATTAAGGATTTGGGGATTTTGGATTTGTTGCCTGGGCAAGGGGGCAGGGTCAAGCATCTTTCAAGACTGTTGGAAGATGCACGTTTTGGACTGGCTTGTGCTTTGTAGCTGGATGCTTCTGTTAGTAACAGTGTTGGTGATGCAATGCTTTATTTTCCAGCACACAGCAAAAAAAAGGATAGTTTGCATGTATCAGTCTTCTTTAGCTCTCTAAATGTCTGTGTGTACATATGTTGGCATGCTGGTGTCAGACACTCCTCTTTGTGTGCAGCCCACTGTCCCCATGTGATTGTTCTGATTTTATCTGAAATGGTTAGAATTCGCCAGTAGCAGTGATAAGAACATCAGAACTTCTGAAATAATGAAGTTGAGTAGCTGTCAAAAGTGGTACGGAGTTCAGAACTATTTTAAGTCATTCTTCTGGGTGAGAAGGTGCTTAAAGTGGCAGATGCAACCTGAAACACTCAGTGCTTTTTTGAAGGAAGTCTCTAATCTGAATATGGCAGAAAATAACACTATATGTTATTAAATAAGTGTAAAGAACCAATGTAGGGGAATAATGATTGGAAACTTGCAAGATATGGAAGCTGAGCTGATCCCTTAATGAGTCTACTTTCAGATAGACTTCAGCATTTTACGGTGGTTTAGGAGGTTTCCTTGCTTAGATGTTAAATTTAAGAGTTTACTTTACTTCTCCACTTTTACCAAAGATATTTTTCTGTCATCCTCTTAGGAAAGACAACACAGCAAGAGATGTGCCTGTTATTTATAGCACATCGTAAAGAAAATCTATAGCTTACAGTTCACAAATTAGCACGTATTTTAATGTGTCTTCGTTCTTGAACTGCCTGAGTGCATCCCTGAGCTCTCAGAGTTATCCATTTCTAGAGCTCTCAGAGTTATCAATTTCAGAGTTATCAATTTCTGGGGGGAGGGGATGTACAGAATTGTATTTGAAAGTCTTCCCATAACCTCAAGTAACCTGATGGAACTAATATTGCCATTTTTTTCCAGAAGTAGACAGGCATTAATTGTGTATATAATATGAGAGGATTTTGCTCATTTGTATTTTATCTTTAGTAGATATCAACTGGCATCTTAATCAATTAGTTACAGATCCTTATCAGCTCTTAATTCGAGTAGCTCTTCCATGTGAAAAGACTGAAGTGTCTCGCTTTTTCTTCTGAGAGATGTTAGGAACATAATTTTGCTTCTGCAAGAATTTGAAGTGTGCTAAAAATATAAAATCCTGGTAATTTTAAGACTGGGAGCTGCAATATGCATGGATGTTATGGATATGATTAACAGCCACCTTCTTATCTTCCCATCTACTTTAAAGAGAATCTCTTGGAAGTCTTCTGTCAGTCAAAAAGTAATTTATAAATGAAGCCAGAATACTGAAGTCTACATTTGAATTTTACTGCACCTTGGGGGCAAGAGGAAGAGCCCTATTAATTTAAATCCACATCAAAGAGTTCTTTCACAAATTGTCCGGAGTCAGGATGGTCACAGCTTGACATTCACGCTTGCGACAATGAATAATTCGTTATCGTGGTTTCTTATGGAATTGAAGAAAAAGATAAGATTTAGCGTCACTGTGGATTTTTAGCAGCTTTTAAAACCAGAAAAAAGAAATCTCTTCTGAACTTCTTTTTTTTTTTTTTTGTCTTGCAGTCATGGTTACACCTTAAGAGTCCCTTTTAATAAAGACTAGTTTTCAGATTATTGGCATCATTGTCAGCTGATTTGCAGCTTCTCTGCCCCCTGGGCAATAAGGGTGCCCCATCTGATGGTCTGTTCATGACCTGTAAGCAGCCTATTAACTGGAAAAGATCACAGATTTTTTTTTTTTTTTAAGTGCTCATATTCAACTGAAATATCTCAAATAAAACCAAGTATCTTTCCACTTGCTTGCCCTAAAATCTTCTGTTTGGTTTTATTTTGTGAAAAAATGTGACATTTCCCCATTTTTATATAGCCTGACTGCTGGCATGTTTAAATTCTTCTTCCTACAGAAGTGAGAATAAGTTATTCTGTGTGGTTGGTTTACCTCTGAGTTTTATTTTGAGACCAGCAAAACCACCATGCAAATTTGGCCAGCTCCCTCTGTTGGAAACTGGGGAGATTTCTGTGCTGTGCTGAGCATCTCTGTGAGCTGGAGCACTCCTTCTTCCACAGATCATTCCTCCAGGAAACGTGGGCCTGCAGCTCTACTCTGTCAGCCAAGAGAGGCCATTGAAGGAGAAATAGTAGCTTAAATTTTCCTTTTCCTGTGCTCTGTTTCAGGTGATAACCTATGAAAGTAATTTGTAGCTCCTCAGGCGTATTTGAAAACAAAACCAAACCTAGCTGAAATGTGCAGTGTCCTGCATGGTTTTGCTTTAAAAGTTCTGTTCTTGTTTCCTCTACTTGCTGCTGTAGTCAATCACTGTTAAGTGTGCATGTTATGATCTTTTAATTGCTCACAAGGTTTTAAAACAGTCTATTACTTATTTATCAGCAGGAAATGGACAATAGTCAAAATAATATAATCAGTTTCTGATGTATTTCCCTGCTTATTTTCCCATCTGTTCAAAAGTTTTCATGGATTGTGACTGCTCAGGATGTTAAACGTTTTTTGTGATGTGCCTTCTTTCAACTAGTGAACATTTTAATTGATGCTTCTTTCCTTTTACAAAAATCTGATAGTATTTGGTCTTGTAAGAGTGCCTTCCATTATGTGATCCTTTGCTGCTGCTTTCTGTTCAGAAATCTCCTAGTTCTGAAATGCCAATTAAGGCAGCAAAGTAAAAATTCTTAATTTTTTAATCGTTTACCTTGCAGACCATTAAAAATTTTCATGAAGGTCTACTTTTCTTCCCTTTCCTATTTTAGTGGCTCCTAGGGGCCTTTACAGCAAAGATGGTCACAAAGGATTCATTGCAGTTACACAATTATTATATTAAACACTTAATATCTGTAATCTATCAATTTTACACAACCTCGAGCTAGATGTAGGTGCTTTATTTGTACGTGCTTCATTTGAATATTTCATGTAGAAATGGAAAAGAAATCCACTATCTATCTTTTATTTAAGTGCATAAAGACTGCCAACATTAGTTTTAACTGTAACTTTTATAGCAAAAGTGACCATTGTAGCACACTCAGCTGTAAAAATACAGAACAAAAATATGAAATACGTCATATTTTCTCTTGTGTCATTATGGAACAAATTGCTAAAATATATAATGCTTTATGTACGGACCATTTTCACAAAGCAAACTGACTTTTCTTTAAAGAATTTACTTCAAACAAAGGAGTTGTATTTAAACAGAGATGCAAACACAAACCCTGGCAACTCAGTTCCTTAAAAGATTGTGATCTGAGCCCCACAGTACTGCGTACTGGCAGGAAGGGCTTAGCTGAATTACTGTGTAGGAAAAGGGGTCCCTGCAGGTCTGAAATGGGCCCCTGGCATCAGTTACAGCTGTCACACAGGCAGGTGTTGGTTTGAATTTGCAGTGTCTGCTTTATGCTAAAGCAGAATCACTGAACTGAAATGCTTTGGACCCTGGACACAGACTCCCTGGCCAGTTATACATTACTGGGAAGCTCTTGGAAGCGACAGGAATACACTGTTGTATTTTGCAAGAAGCACACATGGAATGTGTTTCACAGTAGAAAATATTTCTTTGAAACTTTCAGTTTTGTAAATGAGAAAATGGTTCTGGTTTCAACTTTCTCAATACAGAAACTGGACTGAAATAAATCCAGGAGGGAAACTTCTACATTATAGCCCAAATAATGCCTTTCCACCAAAAATTTGCTTGTACTGTGTGCTTGGAAATTACTCTGTGTTTAAGTTTTCCCTGTAAACATTTGGATTCAGTAACTCTTCTGATAGGAGCAGTATTTTGATTTCATCAGAAGTCCAAAACATATGAAAGCTTAAAAATAACAAGTCTATTAAAAAAAAAAAAAAAAAATCTGTTTTGCCAAAGATGTAGTTAAGGTGCATCATCATAAGAACTGAATCTAAGCTGCATTATTATCTGGGGATATTTGTCTTTTTTTTTTTTTCCTGAACAGGAATTAGAGCAGGTCTTAAACTGCTTAAATGTGAAGAGTTTGTTAGGATAGGTACTAACTCATTGAGATCTCTTCTTGCCTAAAGCGTGCAGAAAATTCATCACCATGGATTCTATAGCTTTTAGAAATTTACACTTTTCCTGAAAAATGGTTCCCTCTAAAACAAAGCCCCTCAGTTTGTACTTCTGATCTTCATCTTCAAATGTATTATTGCATGTGCTGATTTTAACATTTTAGACCTGGAAGATAGTTGTAAATGGAAATGTAAAGACATTCTGCAACCACATGCAGAATACTTTTATTTTTTTTCTAAGCTTGGATATTCCTGCCAGGTGTTCATCTCTACTTTATATCCTCAGCTATCCTACTGTGGTTTCCCATTCACATTCTAAGCATTTCTCACATTTCCTTACCTCAATTTGAGCACATTCACTTCCCTGTGACACCCCCCATGTTTCCATATGAAAAGATTGGTAAGAATGTTAGTAGTTGTTACAGCAATAAGCAATTTATGAGGGTCACCCTATCCCTCATTATTTCAATATTTATTCTTGCCAGTAAAACACTTTTTGTTAACTTTTTTCTTGTTTTGTTTGTTGACTAATGGAGAATCACACTTGAAAATGTCATTGTTTGGAGAGTTGGACTGTCAGTGTGTTTGGGTGTTGAACAACTCTCGTTTGTTATAAATGGAAATTCAAAAGAAGTGATAAACTTAAAGTGCATAGCAACTTGTAGTTGCCATGGTGCTTCAACTTGAAGTAATTTTCTTTGATATTAAAATGCTTTTGGGGTATCGTCTTCGCTTTTAAGTAGTCACTGTTTAAGAATGAAATGGCTCTGGGGAGAAGTAATGAGAAACTATTTTGGAATATCTAATGTGACAACCAACAAGGAAGTGTCAAGAAAATTCCTCAGTGTTCTAGAATCTGTTTGGGGCCTGCCTGTTTTGGCAATGGAGGCTTTTATGACACAACTTCACAACACTAAGACTGGTGGGTTAGTGCAGATCACCCCCCAGTCGGGGGGGGTCATGAGTCAATTCTTCAAGAAACAAATGTGAGGTTGAGTTTGTCAAATGTTGAGTCAGGGGACGGAATCAGTGCCCAGTGTGTCCTGTCCCTTTGTGCCAGTCAGTTGATGTGTGCTTGTCCTTCTCCTCCCTTTTATCCACGATGTTCGTGTACCTGTAATTCTTACTTCTGCGATAATCAAGAAGATTCTTTGTCTGGATGTGCCACTTTGGAAAGACTTCAGACTTCTCCCAGAGCTGTGATACCTCGCCTCAGTAATTTTCGGTGTCAGAGCTGTTGAAGTGTTAGACTTGGGTCCCCCATGTGGACCTGAGCTGCACTACGGCTCCCTCCCTTCCCAGCCCAACTGCTGGATTTACTCTTTCTTTTTCCTGCCTTTATTGGCTCTCTTTGTTTCAAATGAGCACCTTCCATATGTTCTTCTTGCATGAGACCTTTGACTTTTTAATGAAATAAAAATAATAAAGAATTCTGTCAGTTACTAATCATTTTATCTTGTTCTTGGAAATAACGAAGGCTTGCAAAAGCCTCCGAAGTGGTGCATGACTTTGATACATAAGTAGTAATAATCCCAAACTGGCAGTGTAGAAACTGGCTGTAAATGAATTTGTATTGAATTTCATTTAAAGAGTTCTAATACTGAGCATTTCTCTCTGAGACTTTAGCTTCATTGCATATAAAAATCAGCAAAAAGTGTCTCAGTAAGTAACTGCAGGAAGTTGTTGGTTTTCGTCTTTTTTCCATAAAATACTTTCTATTTCTACAGCATAACATTTAATTTTTAAAAACTAGAGTTAAATCTCCTCCTCTGCTGCAGTCACACAAAGATTGCAGCTGGTGGAATCTTTCTGCAGTGAACAGGCCAATTAATACAAGTTGCATAATATAAACTTCAGATTGCAGCATTGGCTTCTTTAAAGAGCTTGCATCATGTTTATTCAAATAATCAATGCT
Organism: Pseudorectes ferrugineus; assembly: GCA_008033365.1. Lineage (NCBI taxonomy): Eukaryota > Metazoa > Chordata > Aves > Passeriformes > Pseudorectes > Pseudorectes ferrugineus. Next base: position 49,144 of record QWTY01004304.1, on the reverse strand, counting down.
GTGTGAACCAAACATGTCAGTTAACTCAAAATGACCCTGTTCAGAGTTAATTTGTGCCTCCATATTTTGGCTGCATCTGCGTAGCTCGGAAACTCAAGGTATCTGCAGAAAAAAAAATACTGCAGCTTGTAGGTTAGAAGTCTTCCCCCTGTCTTTAGTTAGGGTTCACTCTGATTCTTAGGGAACCATCAGTAGAGAAGTAAAATTCCTTGTGTTTCTAGGAGTAAAAAAAGGTTGCCTGGGGTTTTTTTTGGATTATTTTTTGTTTTGGTTGGGGTTTTTTTTGGCTTGTAAGCAACAAGCATCTTTCTTTTCTAATTAGTCACTGAAAATGTAACAAACTAAATATAAACAAAACAAACTAAATATAGCAAATAGATGTTTTGAATGCCATTATTTCAGGCTTCAGGCTGAGGCATAACAGGACAGTGATCTTCTTAACGCTGAAAGATGACCTCTTCAAAGCAGCATTCTGCAATGTTCAAAGCTACCTAATGGGCAGAGCTGAAATTCAGTTGCAGCTTTATCCCTGCTTCCCAGGACAGTGGGGCAACGGGTGGTTATTTACTCTTGCTAGAAAGCTCTGTGCGTTCCAGCAAGGTTTTGCACAATTTCCTCTCAAAAACAAGGCAGTAAAAGTTTGCGTATTTTACATGTCCATGCTGGGTTATTTAGCTGGGAAACGATTTGGGAAGCAATCAGAAAAGCAGTAGTGAAAGCTGCCTTCTTAAGAATGCCTTTCTGACCCTGTGACATCGCTGCAGCGGGTTGTGATGAGAACCAGAATGTTTACGTTCTGCTTCTCAGTCTAATGCTCCACCAGCTCAGGAGCTCTGTCCTCGTTTTCAGAGTCAGGAATAAATCACATCACTTCAGACAGCAGGTCAGTTTTTGAGATGTGCCTTCAGATTAGTCTTTCTGTCTGTCAGCAGTCAGCACAACTTAAGTTGCTTTATACTCAATTAAGGTGACGTAACGCAGCAGTACGGTGGACATAGCTGAGCAGTGTGATAAGCTTGAGGTAATTTGCCTGCCAGCAAATCCTGCTGGAACCTCCACATCAACAACACTCAAGTTGTTATTGTAAATGGGATAGTGTTTTGAGTTAGCATTCCTAAGGGATTTAATCTTGTACCTTCAGGCACCTCAGAAATTATTTCAAAAGGGATGCCTGTGTTGACACTTACACTGCGGTGTAGTGATTCCTGTGCTGACTTTTTAAAGACGTAGCTTACACACCGAAAGTGGTTAAACCAGAGAGAAATACAGAAGTTGACGTGTTTTCGAAGCTTTCTTCACAATGCCTCTTCTCTGCTTTCACCTTAAAATTCCCTCTGCAGTTCCTCACTAGTAATTCCTATGTTTTTATAGTTTCAAGTGTGTTACCTCAAGCACCCTCTATTGTGCCAGATTTTAGGAAGGGAATACAAACCTATTCCGTGCTGCTGCTGTTAGGGTGAAGCTCATAGTTATAAGAACATTTAGCAACTCCTTCATTACCAATCTGAAATTGTGTATTCCGTCCTGCTCAATTCTAAATGCTTGCATAGTTTTTAGCAAGATTGCTTTGTGTTTTGCAAAGTAGAACTGTAAATTAAATCATCTCATTCATGTAGCTTCTCTAGTTGAATACCAGATGCTTTCAAAAGGTTGCTCAAGGAGCTTCTTACGATGAGAATTTTTCAGTTTGTCTCCTGTTCCTCCTCCAGCAGGTATCAGTGATGAGAAACATAAAACTGTGAGACTTTAAGTTGCTACTAGAGTGACACCACCTTAAGCAGTAGGTTTTACTTAAAGAAATGTCAGCTAGGAGGTTAAGTCCCATGAGTTCACTGTAGCTGCTGTCTGGAAGCTGTGGATCTCATTGTCCTAACAGCTGAGTGTGTAATACCCTCATGATTGGGTGTTTTTTACTGAGCCGATCTGCAGTGTTAAGTGCAGTGTGTGGTTGTGTTGCTGCTTTAAAAACAGGCAGAACTTTTCAGTTCAGGAGGTGAGGGATCTCTTCACATCAGCATCAGAATCACCATCAGCTCCAGGCTTCTGTTTTTATCTGCTCTTTGGATCCCTGTGGCCCTCTTGTGTAACTTTGTGTAGACAGAAGCCTGTTTCCACATTTCCTAAGTGTGTTCAAACTGGCTTTTGAAATAAAAATGATGCCTTGAGGAAGCTACTACCAGTGCCTTTAGGCTGTCACCTTGGATTCGTTCCATATGAAGTAAGACCTTGTCACTGACTAAGGTTGATTTTTGTTTGTTGTTTGTGTGTTTTTGAGGTCCCACCGAGAAAAGATACCAGAGCCTTCTTAATGTCGGGAAAAGGGTGGGGGATGGTGTTTGTGAAAGGAGTTTTATTTCTCAAGTCAGTAGTAATCATGATCTCTTAAGTAGTGCATGAGGAGTAATAGTCTTAATCTGTGTGAAATGCGAGGCAGTTCTGGATGTACTCCAAGAAAGATGCTACCTTTAAAATTAAGTATTTAATTCTAATCTTTATTTCCTTTGCAAGGAACCTGTAGAGATTGTTTGGATTCTTAATTTTTAATATCAGGATGCTATCAAGAGGACTGAACCTGCTCTAAAAGGAAGTGAAATAAGAAGAGGCAAATTAATGCAAGAGTTTGTCTGACGCAAAATGGGATGTCCTAGCTTGGAGAAGTTAAAGCAGTTGTAGAGATGGGAAACGAAAAGTGAGAATTCAGCATATAAGAAGTTTGTTAAGGTGACTCTTACAGGATATATATATATAAGTATTTAATATCTAATGTAGTATTGATAGGGGAAACCTGGACAAGGAAGTCTCTAAGTCTGAGAAAGGTCTTTGAAGAATGAAATAATTGGTTAGTTTGGCTAGAGCAGCCCCAAAGTGTTTCAACAGTCTAATGCAATCTGAACTAATTGGTAGTTTATGAGCTTGATCTTTGTTCCATTTGAGAAGAAGGACTGGCATTGAGTGAATTGTCTTTGGGATTGGGAATGCTTTGAATTGCCTCTATGGCTTGTTGGAGTTTTTCCAAGTTACCTCCAGCTTATTTCTTTATAAATACTGGATCTTTTTTTCATACTTGATTTCCTCCTCTGAGACTCTATGCATTCTTGTTATGAGATCTGGTCCCTCAACTTGGAATTACTGGCAAGGCCAGGTTTGCCCCTAGTGTAGTCTTGCACGTAACCCATTCTTCTCCTTTTGTATTCATTTTATTCTTCTCTTGCTCTCACTGCCTGGCATGTTGGGCAGGAGAAGGGCAGTAAAGCCTGCAGATGCAGTGGATTGCTGAAACTCCAGTAGGGCTGTACTGTTGTCCTTTTGGAAGACTTTTGAGTCTGCTTCCTTGCTGAAGCTGCTCCTCTGTCATTCTTAGGAGCATCCTAGAAATTGACTTCTCTGGTCAACCTTGGTTACTGTAGAAGCTGATATCCAGTCAACTGATATTCAAGTCCCATTAAAACCAGTCCTATCTGAAGTGCTTTTGGCAGCAAAGGCTCTCTGAGTGCTCCAGGGGTTGGTCCTGAAGATTTCCATGTCTAATTTTGCCCTGTATTCTGGAATTATGAAGCACTCACATAAATATGCAAGTATACATAGGTAAGCTGTAAAACGTTGCAGTAAAGAGGGAATAGCTCATCATTTGAGGAAATAGCTCATCATTTAAAGAAATTGCAATATTATGTTATTAATAATTTATTCATTAATGTATAAATTGATCCTACATTATCACTCTCTCCGTGGGCAAACTGTTCTTTTCCTTTTTGTTCCAAAATATATGGGGTTTTTTTTTTTCAATACTGATGTATTGGTAAAATGGACAAGTTGGATCAGTACCCCTGTTGCTCCTTTCCAAAAATGCTATGCCTACAAATTAGTATTGAAAAAGCTTGATTTGTTTAGTGCTCATTACAGTTACGTAGCCTGGGATTGTCAGTAGTTATATGGGGGAAATTATTTGGTATGAAAATGTGTACTCAATGTAAGTTCTTATTAAAAAGATACACAGGATGAGTAAAGAAATAGATATAATTAGATATTAAATCCAATTAATGTTTTTGGTGCCATAGTTACGAAGCAATACTTCTATGTAGAAGTTGAAAGCCCATTTGGGTATGGACCATTCCCAGTCCATCATGTCCACAAGCATCGTGGTGGCTTGTTTGCAGTTCTCCTACTACTGCGTGTTTCTTCATTCTCAGTAAACATCAAGGAAGGAACCTCAAAAACACTCTATTTGCCTCATTAAGGGAAAAATTAGAACAGTGACATAAGTGGTGCAGATTAAGAGACTGTTTTGAATGTTCATGCAATGATTGTTGCTTTGGAAGGAAACTCTGAAGCAGATCTTTGGGGCTTGTAGGATAGAGTAGGCATTTCTCTACAAAGGAGAAGTTTATTCCCAAGTTCTAAGTACTGTAGTGACATGTTTGCTTTGTTAAAAATAAAGTGTTGGTATTATTCTAATAACAACAGGAGATTTCTCTGTAATATTCTGTCCAGTAAGATTTCCTTGTTGCAACATCACTTTCAAGCCCGTATGTAATTAATTGACTTTCAGAAGCATCTTGATCTCCTGTCAGCAATGGAGTAGTTTTATTTTAAGAATTTGCTAATTATTTTGTCCTTGCTGGAGTACAATCTTGTTCTTGTATTCTCTCTTGCCAGGATTTGGTCATCCTGGATAGAACTGGTAACTGAATCTGAGAGGTTGCTCTACAATTGATTTGTTTTATTGTGAGAGTGCTGCATAGGTGCATCCTGAGCCATAGAGATGAACTAAAAATACCCGTAATACTGAAATACTGAAGAGATGAAGTGCGCCTGTTGAGGATGAGCAGTGCTGGTGATTTCATCCATGCTGGGAGTCTTGGAGTGTGAAAGCCAGGTGTCCCCAGTTCTGTTTATTAGAGTGGAAACCTAATTAGGGTGGACTAGACCCCTGGTAAAGGCAGTAGGAGATTTCAGGATATGCAAATCTCTGCTTTCTTCATCAGTCACATCAAACTTACTGCAGAAAATAGTGAAAGGGTTGTAAGTTCATGGGTGCACTGTATTTAAGCAAGAATAATCAGGTGAAATCACAACCAGCGAGTGCGGACTTTGAGATATCAAAAACAGTGCAAGGCAACCAGAGTCAGGGAAACACAACCTGTAACGAGAGATTGTGTAGCCTACAGAAGAAGAATCTGGAAGGGAATGTAACTCCAGAAATACACTAACAGCTACAGCGGAGTGAGAGTAATTGGTTATCCATCCGTGGTAGTTGGGACGAGTACTAATGCTCTTAAGCTGGAGCTTGGGAAAAACCAGTGTAAAGGGAAGAATGTCACTGATAGTTTCAAAAGCCTTGGTGGGACAGATTACAATGACAGTCTGTGTTTGTATACAGTCATGGTGTTAACACACATTCACATGGTTGTTTTGTTTATTAAACGTGTGATGAAAGCATTCAAATATCTATAGCCTAGATTTATTGGCTAAGAATATGCACTGCATGAGCATTTTTGTTTTTATTCTGAAATTATTATGTCACTTTGGGCATGTGTTAAACTCTCACATTGATTGTTGGGCTGGTGTTTGTTCAGCTTTGGGATTTTTTTTTTTGTTTTTTTGATGTTGCACTCTACATTCTGAAAGACTTTACAAATGAATATTACTTTCAGGATGGATTTGTTTGCTTTCCATAAGTAATTCATCAGGTACATTCTGTTGCACATTGTCTGCGGTTTTGGTCTGTTTTTCCCCTCTCTGAATGTAAATCTCTTTGAAGTAAGAGACTTTACTCTATGCTTATATTTATGATATGGTACTAGTCCTTGACTGAGTTTTCCTGTATCATGTGTAGCGTAGAAATCAAAATACCACTTGGTTTCTGGGCCAAGAAAGGGATTTTCCAAGTTAAAACTGCGAGGCAGCTGATAGCCTGTATGTGTTTGTAGTGATACCAGGGTATGAGAGCAGCTGTGTTATGTGGTATCTGTTCAGTGGTTATTAAAGGCTGGAGCCAGTATAATGTAACTTACTGTCTGTCATCTTCAGCAATCCCCCTTGCTCTGCATGCTAAACCAAGTGTTTTCTTTGGAGAGCCAAATCTTTTATTTTCCTTTGTTCATCTGGTTACCAAGTTTTTACATGTAAATGCTCCTTCTGCAGGGAAATTAACTTTGTCCTTTGGGAGTTAATGTTGGTTTTCTTAAAAATACACGTGTAGCACTGGCTGAATAGACTGCCTGGGAAACAAGTAAAGAGTCTTTTAGTGCTTTAGCACCCAAGCGTTGCTTTCTGTGATTGCTGGCAAAATTCTTGATGGAAGACAAAGTCAGTTCACCTGAGTTACAATGTTAACCTTGCTGTGATGTAATGTAGGGATAGAAGGGTTGGTTTTGAAATTTGGTTTGATGCCCGAAGTGCCATTAGTAATTAAATTTGTGATGGAGTGTGAAAATATTCTTGTTGGGAATAATAGATTTTTTTTATTTGTTAATAAACCAGTTAACTCGGAGTGCAGGTTCTATGCTCTGACATTAATATTGATTTCACATATTATTTTTTAATAAGTGGAGGGGAGAAAAGCCCCACAAGCATCAGTTTGTTCTCATAAAGGATTATATACTAGTTTCAAAACAATTCTAGTGCATTCCCTAAGTGCATATTCAGGGTAGGATTTTATTGTAATCTTAAGTGTTCTATTTTATTATTACACTGATACCCATGTTCCTATGGAAAAAAAACCTTGAGGCTGCCTTTGGGACATTTTGTCCAAGTGGTTGAATTTTATAGCTCAGTTTTAATTGTCTAGTAAATGGAGGGTTGTTTTTGTTTTTCGTTTTAATCAATGGTCATCTAGAGTATAACCTCAAAATGGTTGTAGTAGGCAGACCAAAGAGACCTTTGTGTGATGAATGTTAAGACCTTTAGGAAAGAATATAATAAAAATAAGATATCTATTGGGCGTGTGGGTGTAGCTAAATGCTGCACCAAAGCATGTTGTGGTATTTTAGTACCTAATTCTGCAAATGCATGTGGATTTTTTTGCTCTCCAGAATACTTTGTGATAGGAGATAAAGAATTTGTTCCATTTGTTTCTTTTGTCGAACAAAACTTGCTGTTCAGTGAAGCTACTATTCCCATTACCACTCCTTCCACCTCGAGAAATGATGAATGCTTCCTGTGCAGAAGGAATTTTCAGTATCACTTCTCAGTATTGTTTGCCAGTTTGGCTTTGTGCTTTATCTGCACTTTCCTGTGTGCCTCCTCCCCATTCTCTGAGCTCGAGTCCAGTTGAACCTGGGCTGTTTTAGACTATCCCTATTCCTTACTGTCCCTGAAGGAGCACCCAGTTGGAGTAGGGGCACAAGGCTGGATCTCCATGGCCCGTGGAGTTCAGTGGTGGCAGGGCTGGCTGCTGTTGCAGCTTCTCTTAACATGTTTGCCTTTTGAGTGCCTCTGGGCTGATGCTTTTTGAAACCACAGTGTAGGTATCCAGCCCTTTTCTGAGAGGCCGCACCTAATCCAAGCCTGATCTTTGGCTGTGTTTCTCTTTCCTGTAAGAATCCCATTTCAATTAATGCAGCCCCGTTCAATTGCTATCTTGTATCTCAGGCACAGGCTATTGTGGGTTTTCTCAGCAGCCCTCCTCAATCTAATTTTGCCTGTCCTGAATAATTTTTTATCAATTGCAAGTTATTCCTATGCTCTTCACTTGCTTTTTCGGAGAGCTTATGAATATCTTGAGTATAATGGGTCTAGTATTCTGCATATTCCTACCCACACATACACAGGGCTCAGGTTTTGTTTCAGTACTATGAGGTTTCTTTAAGAGATCTGAATGAATGACTTTCAAAAAAAAAAAAAAAAATCACATTTTTACAGATAAGCATATGGCTCTGATTAATATGACTCCATTACAGTAAATGTGCAAGGTGAGGCTTTCCCCTACAGAGGTGATACTAATTTTATCACAGTATAGTCTATATATTAAAATGTCTATTAATTATGTTCTTCCCTGAATACCTGATAATTATGTTCTTCTTAATACCTGACAACCACCCAGTACAGAAGCTGAACTTGGAAAAAAGTGGAGCACCTTATAGCAGACAGGATCAGCATTTGGTGTCCGCATTCTTCTGATACTAAAGTCAGCTTACATGTGAAGTGCAGCCATTATGTCATACTACTAATTTCTTTCCTTATTTCCTTAGAATAATTAAATAAATACCAATTTAACCAGGTGGTTTTATTAGAGTTCACTTACTGGTTCTCTAAAATAAAACTTCTGTAGTGACATTGCTTTGAGACACTTTATAACCCTCTTTCCTATAAAGAAATGCTTCAGCACTTCTAAGAGGAACTTGGTTTCTCCAATGAGAAAAATGTGGCTGGCTATTTTACTGTGGTTTTGCCTGTCTTGAGTGCTCTTTCTGCCTCTTCAGATCAAACCTCTTCTTAAGATTCTGAGAGAATTTTGTCTGTTTGGAGCAAGCCTCTGTTCGATTTTTGTGCCATATGCCAGAGGCAATTTTTCTTGGCCTGCTGAATTGCAGCTTTACATTTTTGCTTTCCATACTTGGACCGGGTTCCACTTTTTGAAAGGTCTTTTTTTTTGGGGGGGGGGGGG
>QWTY01004304.1:0-15664 GCA_008033365.1 Pseudorectes ferrugineus | reverse complement strand
TTTTTTTTTTAATATGACATTCACTTATAAATTATTTTTTGACTGATGCTTGAAACAGCCATGGATTCTTATTCTAGGAACATAAACAGCTGAGGGTGCTAAGGGTGCTGAGTGAGCTGACAGATGTCACCATAAGAGTGATTTTTATCAACATGGATAACCTGATGACTGGAAAAAGACAAACATTACTGTGTTCAAAGAAAAAAAAAGCAAGAAAGAGAATCCAGGGAACTAAACACTGGTCAGCTTCACCTCTTTCCCTGAGAATATTAAAGAGCAAATTCTCATATAAACATTTCTAGGCATGTGAAGGACTGGAAGGTAACTGGAAACAGCCAGCATGGATGTATCAAGGAAAAATCTTACCTGATCAACCTGGCTACCTCCTACAATGACTGCCTCTGCAACTGAGGGGGAAAACAGTGGAAACCACTTACACTCAGCCAGGCTTTTGATGTATCTTCATGTGGTACCTTTGCATGTAAGTGTGGGGTATGGATTGGATGAATGGTGAAGAATTGATTGCACCAGAAGCAATCAATAGTTTGAAGTTTCAAGGCTGTTTACAAGGAGTCTTTCCTGGAGCTGCTGCTGGGCTGAAGCTATTTTAACACTGATCAGCAAGTCAAGCGGAATGCACCATCAGCAAGTTCCTGGATAACAGCACCCTTGGGAGGAGGGATCAGAGTGCCAGAGGGCAGGGCGGTCACCCACAGGGACCTCGGCAAACTGGAGGCATGGGCAGAGTGGAACATGCTGGAGTTCAGCAAAGGCGAGCATGCAGGTGGAGGAGCAGCATCCTGCGGGTCCTGGTGGGAAACAAGCAGGACGTTGTGCTGGAGTGGGGATGAAGGTTAACTGTCGAGCTGCCGTGGGGAGAATGGTGATTATTCCCATCGGTTTGTGGCTTTGGAATATCTCTGGAATAATCTGTCTGGTTTTGGTCACGTCAGTGTGAGAGAGAGAGGGAGACAAACACGAGTGAGTCCAGCACTAGCAGGCTACAGGGCCAGGATATATGATGTGCTAGAAGAGGCTGAAGGAGATTCATGTGTTTAGCCTGAAGAGAAGACAAAAGCAGGGACTTAACTGCAGCCTTTCATTAACTACATGGGCTTTATAAATGAGACAGACTCTCTTCAGAACTGTAAAATGGCAATGGTCATAAATTGCAATAAAACACATTCTAACAGATTAAAATAATAACAGTAAAAAACCCAAGCCTCTTGAGCAGAGAATGATTCCATGTCTTTCTTGAAGATTTTTGAAACTCAACTGGACAAGGGCTGATCTGGCATTGGATTTATCTCTGAGCATGGGGTTGAACTTGATGACCACCAAGAGTCTTGTTCATCTGACATTTTTGTATGAGCCTCATTCCTACGTGACATCTTTTTGACCTAAAGTTTTTGTATATTATAGCACTTACACTGACTGTCCATAAGGCAGCCTGTTGAACTAATCAGAATCACCTTCCTAAACCAGATGTCTAAAGACCTTAGTAAAATAACTTAGTAAAGACCTTAGTAACTTAAACATGAACATAAACCCCTAAATTCTGTGGAAAATGTAGGTAAGATTGCCATGTGGTCATCTGTACATATGTGCCCAGAGCAATTTTATTTTCTCCTGCTCCTTCAGCCCAATTATGTTGTTTTGTCTTTGTTTTGGTTTGGCTGAAAAAACCAAAATTTTTCTTCTTGAAAATAGCAAATTACATTAAGTGAAACAGTCCATAACTCTCTAGTTCAGCAGTGACAAATTATGTCCTGTTGTCCTATTCTGATTTAGACTGTTAGGATTAGCCTTAGTTATCTTATATTTTTATGAAGTTAAGCTCTTTGTTTAAAATTATGGTGCTTCAGCACTGACTGCAATCTCAATTTGAAGGCCTTCAGAAATGTTGATTTTTTCCTATGAAATAACTATTTTTTAAATTAAATTGAAAACTGGATAAAAACAGGAAGTTGGTGTAATTAAATATTAAGATTTTCTCTTTCAAAATCAGCCCTTACATTCTGGTAAGCTACCGTGTCTCAAAACTGGTGGTTCTTCCCTCTATCCAGCTTGGTCTTTGTCTTCCAACATCATGTGCTAATGCTTCATCAGATCTTAACACTGAACTCAGGGCTGGAGGCTATTAATGAAATTTAGATTCTTACGGAAACAGCACAACTCTTACAAAGAGGGGCTTTAATGCCATGGAACTAACAGGAGATTAATTACTTCTATAAAACTTATCATATGCTATCAAAAAAAGGAGGAAAAGATTGCTAACTTCATTTCAAGCAGTGGATCAGTTTTGTAAATTAAATGTGCCAAGCAAGAAAAGGAGGCACAGTCTCTAATATTGACCACTTAACACATGACTGATGGTGAAACTCTTCAATTTTCCAACTCATTTCTGCATTGTTAATATTTGGCTCAAGTCTCATATTCCATACTTTTTTGGAAACAGCATTTCACAGGTTTTACACTCCAGATTTTTGCTATTCTAAGTGTGACAGGTGAAATTGTCTCAAAATAGGTCAGTTGCCTTCAGGGTTTAGCACTTGTGGATTTTGAAGCCAACCTCTTTTTGACACGGAAGAGTTTGATGATCTCACCCATTACCTCTGAACAGGCTTGGGTTCTGGCAGGAGTGTCCTGTGCACCAGCTGAGTCCTGGATTTGCACTTGGCTGCTTCTCTTTAACCAATTTCTTCCTGGCCCCCATGGCTGCTTGTACCGGGCATTTATTTGTAGTTCATTCTGCGTCCCAGCTTCTGTTTTTGATGCTGTTCACATCAAAACTGAGGAAGAATAACTCAGGTTTTGATCCCCATTTTAAGCCTTTTCTGACTGCGTACCACTTTTGGGGTATTTTCCTAGTCCTTATTCTTTCCTATCAGAAGAATGTTTTTGTTGTTCTAACTTGAGTTACCATTTCTTTACTTTGAAGGCCTCTGTGTTCCCTCTAGTTTGTTAGTTTATACATTCCTTAGAATTTCTCACCCTGCACATGTGGGATCATTTTTTAAAAAGTAGTGATTTATCTTGTGAATTTGCATCCTTTTTCTGCAAGATCTGTCTCTTTATAGCTCACATATTTTCACTAATAAATGTACAAAAATCCAAGCCTGCTCTGTGCAGAAAGGCTTGCACTGGCCTCAGTGTAGTTGGCTGAAGGCGGTGCTTGCCCACACAGTGCCCCCATTGATTACTAACCAGCTCTAAATTAGCATGAGGCTGGCTCAGGATTGTTGGAAATCTGTGGGCTGTCATATTTAAAGATGTGTGTGACGCTAATTTGAAAATATTCATGAAGATAATCTCTGATGTTTAGGATTTTAATATGAAAAATCTCTGTGCTCTAGTCTAAAATTTGGGATTTGTAGAAGACCCCGGCCATCCCTGCAACTGCAACTCTGCTTTTTACTCTTGCAAAAGTGAATTTTATGTACCACATAATTTATTCATGTTCTTCATCTCCTTCTTGCTTTATATTTTTAAAGTAGAGTATTAGTCCCTGGTTTTTCTCTCCTGTGTAGAAATTTCCTGCAGTGCCTGTTGTGATCATTTCTTTCCTTTCTTCACAGTGTTTATTGCTTCACATCCTGCATTAGTAGTTTGGAGGCATCTATTTCAGTATTAAAAGTTCCTGATTTTAGCGAACAAGGCTTACATTTTTACTCATTATTATTTTTTTCTTTTCATCCAAAAGAAATGTTTCCCAATGGAATTGGGCAAGTACTTCCTGAGGGCTGAGCTTCCATTGTGGGGCAAATCTTGAGGCAGAAAGAAGTCAAAAAAGGGAGAAAGGTGACCTGGCTGAAGGCCACCCTGCCAGGACAAGAACGTCTCAGCTGAATTAGCTGGAGCTTTGTAGACAGATGCCCAGTGCTGTGGTGCCAGTCTTTGCTCTTCCTCTTCACCTCATGAAGTGTATTCTGACTATTGCTGCCACAAAGAAAATCTTTGCAGGTTAGAGATAATTAGAGGATCATATTTAGATAACATCTGGGGCTTTTTTGTTGTTGTGTTTTTTTTTTTTTCCACTTTTTCTGACTGTAATAGTTTGTCTAACCTCGAGATATGCTGTTAAAATCTGTACTATTAGCTCCTGGTGAAACTTAATCCTGTTGGTAAATGTTTTGTTTTCCGTCATCTGGAGGATGAGATTTTATTGGTAGGAGAGAGTCAATAGTTTGGAGCTGCAGTAACATTTCAGGAATAAGTGACATCACTCTGGTATCAGTTTTCTCAGAGTCTAGCAATCCTGACAGCTAAGTTGCCTTTCCTCTGGGTCAGGGTTGTGCAGTACTCATTGGGAAACAGCTTCAAAGGGAAAAGTGTCGTCCCTCACAGCCTTACGTGTGTTTTGTTGTTTGTGTGTCAGGCTTGTGGTAAAGAATTAATGTCTCTGGAGACTGGTGAGTAATTCTTACGCATTTTAACAACTGGTTTTCTTAAGACATAAAGTATTTCCTTCCTCTTTGGAAAAATGCTTTTTTCAGATTTTTTAATCCAGCATTCAATAACTCACAATATATGCAAAGCAGAATACAACTTTTTTAGCATTCAAGTTAAGATTTTAAGTAGAAACCTAATTGTAGGTAGAAGTTGTGTTTATTACTTACTGTAACTGTGTCTGATTTCCAAGATTTTTATTTAGACATGCTTGCCTGCTGCATCACATCTTAGAGACTGAATGTAGCAGGAATTTGAGCTTTTTTTAATTAGCTTGCAATGCTGAATGGGAAGAACTTTCCAGATAGACACTTGTAAGGTACCTGGTTTTAACACACAGCTCACATAGCAGTGTTACTGGATGCCAGGTTTCAAATGTATTTTGGGGGATTTTAGATCCTTGTGGAGGGCACAAAATGGAAAACCAGGTACATTTCCAGTCAGTGTATGTATCTGTGTGGATATCACCTGCAAAGCTGGATGTCTGTTTCTGTATGGATGTCGTGTATTGAGCTGCAAAATCTGTCAGCATAAAAATTATTTCGGAAAAAAACACCAACTAACCCACAAAACTGTATCTAGTTGTAGTTTAGGATTTAAATAACTGAAAGATACTTCAGTTTCCACTTCATGGTAACTGTTTTCTCATCATAGGAGAAATATAAAATACTTGTCTTCTTTTCTCCTCCCTGGCAGTTAAAAATCTAATTGTGTAAGTGCTGCAGTCCTGTGGCATTTGGAAATCCTGTCAGATTCCAATTTTTAAAAAGGTTTTTATTTTTTATAGCTAGAAAATTACAGCACACTTATCTACACAGAGGTATTTAAGCAAGGGAAGCCCAGGGTTTTGCTGTGTCACTTTGGTTTTGGTTTCTTTTGGTGTTCTTTTAAGGATGACAAGTCTTGATGGATGAATATATGCAAAAATGCCTTATTCATCTGTGTGAAGATTCTGGGGAATAGTGCAACTCATCTCGGTAAAAGTTAGGTATTGATTTTCATCAGGAAATAATTCCAGACTGAATTTGGATGGTCTGAATCAGAGCTGTGGGTGGCTACGTGGATGTAATACATCAGCTTCCAGAAACCTGTGCTTAGGGTAATTTCATTAATGCATCAACTGGCAATTTTTGTGATGCAGTAATGTGGTGATGATATATTGCAGATGCAGAATTGATGTAATATTTATGATTTGCATGATTTGGAAGATGACTGTTAGCATTGAAGTTCCTTTGTAGCTCTGACTCTTCATGTAGGTGGTTTGGCTCCCAACCCAGAACTAAAAGCAATGAGCTGTGGGAAATGCTGAAATGCTTTTTAAATTCTGTTGTCATGAATAGAAGGACTATTTTCTGTGTCATTATAGTTTCCAAATAAATTCTAATGTTGAATTTAGATAAATTTTAATATTTCATTTTAGTGAGATGTTTATCTTACCTACTTGGTGCCTTATTTTTTTTTTCTTAAAGCTTGATAAGTTAAATTTTATTGCGAGTTTTATCACTGGTTTGTTTTGTTGGGTTTTTTTTTAGTGTGATTTGGGCTTAGCCAAAGTAGGTTTTTATAGGCAGTTATATCAAACTGTCTTCAAAGATGTTTAAAGTGCGCTGTGCTTTTTGATATACATAAACCCTATTGAATGTACTACTAGATGGAAATGAATGCAGAGGCTATGCACAAAAATGAGGTAGCATTTTGGGTTTGGAATTGTATAGATTGAGCGGCACAAATAGCTGTTTTGCTGTTCTGTTGACAGGAATTTAGGATTGTGCATAAACTTCTAATTTGCTGCTTTTCTCTAGCAAAAAACCCCATGCAGCTATACTTTTAAGTTAATCAGTTAAGCACATAATGATGTGCTTAAATTCTTTCCAGAAAAGAAAAGGGAGTGGGATGAGAGGCCTTTCTTAAGTATAGGTCTAGAAATGCTTACTGCATATGTTAGCCTGATCATGGTTGCTAATATGAAATATCTGGGTTTGTTGGTTAAGTGAATAAAGCCATAGTTAGAGTGGTGATGGCTGGAATTTTCCAGTTACTTTTTCCAGCCTACAGGAGCTACATTCTAGCTCATAAGTTTCTCATTTTCTTGTAGGATTGGGGTTTTTTTCCCCAAAGAAGAAAAGGATACAGTTTAAATATGAGCACATTTTTTTAAACCTTAAAGTATAGCTTTATTTAAATGTGTGGCTACCTAATATAAGCTAGAAGAGGAATATATTGATGTATTTAAAGCTATATGTCACTGAGCTACATGACTGAAAGAAACTTCTGGCTTTGCTTCTAAACTGAGCCAGGTGTATCAGTCTGCCTGTTTTACTGGGGAAAGGGGGCTACATGTGGTTTCTGGTATTGAAACTCCTATTTTATCTAAATAATATGATCCCTACTGGAACACCAGCTGTGAACATTCAGTGTGATCTGCAGCTTCCCTAACCTAGCCATAGAAGCAAGTTTTTTGCAGTAAACAAGTGAAAGCTGTCATGCAGACAGAAATTTTCAAAAGCTTAAAGGGGGGTGTTTATTTTCGGAGGTGGAGAGATGAAGGGACAAATTTCTGATTTCACCTGAGCAGCGAAGTAGTTTGGAGCCATGATCACAGAACAAATTCTTTACCTCAAAATACCTTCTGCCTAATGAGGAAAAATATGAACAACATTCATGGCAAGGCACTATTGCTTGTTCACACTTGCTTTTGGGGAAGCTGATGAATTTATTGCTTGAACTTAACATTTTATTTCATTTGCCTCATACATTGATCTGTTTTCACTTTCTAGAATGTTCTTTGTTGCAAAACACTGAAGATGCTTATTTTGTGAAGACCATGTTTGCTTTTATAACATACATACTATGAAATCAAGCTTTTAGCTTGGCGTTTAATCATTAAAAACTTTAGTTATGAGGCAATGCCAGCCATCTCAGGGTTGGAACTCTCCAAGTAAAAGTGAAAATTAATTTTATCTGGAGTTATTCAACCAATATTTATTTTGGCTTGTGCATTTTCTGTTCCTTTAAAATGCGTAAAGTAGGCTGAATTGTTTGGTTTGGAGGGTTTTGCCTTAATTATCTCCAGGAAAAGGGCATGAGGAGGGAGGAGACCATGGCAAGTGTTTTTTGCTGACTTGTCATTGGCAGAGCATCCTCAGAGTCCCTGCCTGAGGCAGGCATGGATGAGGAGCGTGTTGAGTGTTAGCACACCATATAATCAACAGGCATGGGGAAACTTCCCAGCCCAAGGCAATAGTACAGTCACACTCCCTAAATTCGTACTCCATGGAAGAGTTATTCAAGTGACAGTTTGTTTTCAACATGCAAAACTTACTTTAGTCCCCATTCTTCATGTGGAAAGAGAAATTGCTGGTGAACTGATGTCCTTTTTTTCTTTTTCCCCCCAGCTGTTAAAATTCATTGCTTTATGACATTCAAATGGCATAGGAGGAGAATAATACTCACAAGTAGCTTCAAAGGCTCAGTCTTCAAGTGACTTTTTTATTGTGATGTCCACCATTAAAGAGTAACACTCTTGTCCATACAGCCCTAGCCAATGACCTGTTCTAGAGATTTCATTGCCGCCTTCATCAGAGCAGGATGCACAAAAATAGGCTGATAAGGAGATAGAGACGATCTGTGATTCCTGTTCCATGAGCTACATGATGCCTGGAGCTTCAGTGGGCACCAGGAATCAGGGTTTAAAGCAAACAAACAAATAAATATTGGTATTTTCAGCCAGGAATG
This sequence comes from Pseudorectes ferrugineus, assembly GCA_008033365.1. Taxonomy (NCBI): domain Eukaryota; kingdom Metazoa; phylum Chordata; class Aves; order Passeriformes; genus Pseudorectes; species Pseudorectes ferrugineus. The sequence continues at coordinate 7,480 of QWTY01004304.1, read as the reverse complement.
ACCAGGGGTGCTGGGTTTTTTTCCTCTTTGGAAATTCTGAAGTGTTTTGCTACTCCAAACCTGCTGGCCATAAATACATCTCAAAACTTGCCACACTTTGGAGCTAGAAAGGGGAGTACACCTGCATACAGGCTGGATACCCATAAAGAATGCAAGGAAATTTAGCATGCCAGAAGAAAACCATTCCGAAACAATTTAATGTCAGAAGGTACATAACAAGTAGAACTGTGTTGAGTAGCTGGAGATCTGTAAAAATTCTGCATAGCATAGTTACTTTATAGATCTGGAATAGGAATATCTCTAAAGTTGCTGATTCTGCAAAGAGTCTATAAGGTGCCAGATACTGTAAAAACACATTTCTTTACAAATCCTCTGCTTTACGGTCTTGAAATGTAGCCTAAAATCTGCTTTCCTGATACAATGTGTAATCCAGAAAGAAAAAAATGAGGAAAGGAGTTTTCACTTCTGGGTTTCATATGAATATTCCCTGCCTTGCAAATCTCTTCCTTATGTTCATGTTTTCTACTGGTAAGAGGAGAATTGAGTAATACTCCATATGGTAAACAGCAGTTAGTTTGACTTCTTTGGATACGATTTTACTAGTCCTTTAAAAGTGTTTCCAAAGCCAGATTCAACATAAGAAAAACTTAAACAAGTTCCTAAAGAAGTCGATAAAAAATAATGTTCCCACCCAATACAGACGGTGGTTTTCTTTGGAGTTTTCTTTGCCATTTTAAAATCACATGAAATGACTGATGTTGAGTGTGATGACTGCCATCCCAATGTTCCTCTGTCCCTGACCCCTTGCTCTGACACAGATGAAATAAACATTTTCACTTTACATAAGGTGTTTCTCAATGAACTGAGTCTTCACCAGGATATTTTTATCATTACCATATAGATACACTCTTAGAAATGTCTGGTCCAGATGAACTGCTCTCACATTAAAAACATCACTTTTGCCTGCTTGAGGCTGAAGATGTTCTTACACAACAGTGAGCTGTTGCCAGAAGAGCCAGTTCCATGTCACTTTACTGTACCCTGAACTTGAAAAAACCACCTGAGAAAGAAAAACAGCTCCCAGATTCTGGCTCTCACTGAGGTATGAATTTAATGGAAGAAAATGCTGGCAAGGTCATTGGAGGCATCGTGTCTGTTCAAGAGGTGTTGTCCTGTAGTTTTCTCTACTGCTGCAGTTTAAAGCTGGGAGGAACAACCTGGTGTGCCATTTGCTGAAGCAGTGTGTGTTGCTGGGTCAGCAGAAGTCTTTAATAAATATTAATTGTTATTTCCATTGTATTGTGAGGTAAGGATACAGTTGTGAGAGTCAGGATGTAAAACTAGGGGACTACTGAATTATAATGTTTTTTGCTGGGTATGTTTCCTGCGGAGCTGTCAAATGTGCTGACAATTCACTTTGTAAATAAACTGTAGTTGTTCCTTTGCATTTATGAAGTAAAAGGATAATGCAGATCAATCTGTGTAGGTGTTGAAATCGAAGATGTGAAAATACAAGGGGAGGCAGCCAAGAAATACTTTTGTCAAATGGAAATTTCTAAACTTCTAGAGCATATAACGGTTTGGTTATTTGAGACCAACAGGCATCAAAGTGATTGACAGTCTGCATATAAGCAGTGGGTGGCAGACGTAAACTCTTGATCAGATGGGGTTCTAAAATTTCATCTGGTAAATTGAATAATGATATATCCTGCTACCTAAATGCTGTTGTTCTTGTGGTACCTATTTTGGTGAAGTCACCTTTTGAAACACCTGACCTCATACATGAAGCACATTCTAAAAAGCAAATCTGGGGGTGTTTTATTGTAGTGCATTAACGATAACACTTTAAAAAATTCATTTGTGTTTACCCATTATACAGATTTTTTTTTTCTTCATTTAAAAAGGTCAAATTACTTTAATTAGTGAGAAAGTGTTACTCTTCATCTGCTCTGCTTCCTTACCTGATAGTGAGTATTGGTGTTGCTGCCTCTTCAGCCATCTGTCTAAATTGTGGTTTTCATCTATTTTATAAGAAACTTGGCACTGAGATGGGAAAAACCAAAACATTACTTAAGGAAATAGGATTTAATCTCTTAGTGTATTCAGGTTGACCTGCTTTTTTGGCTATTTGTTAGGTAGACTGATCCTAAAAATCAGTGAATTTTCTAATAGTAACTTTAATTGTGGATATTTTATATATGCGAGCATCCTTTTAACTGCTTTTCTTTAGTATGGTTTTTTTAACTAAGTTGGCATTTTTGAGGCAATTTTGGGAAGATGTCTGAGTGATGTGGAAGAATTCTGCACAGCTAGGAATCTTAAGTATTAGCAACATTTGATTAACACTACTATAATGTAACTAAGTTTTTTTCTGTGTATTCTGAACTAAGAGAAAGAGGATCCTGCCAGTTCTGATAATGCATATAATAATAGATCAAGAGAAAGCAAACTAAAATTGTATTTGAAAGAGTGTTTGTTATTTGGGTTGGGGTTTTTTGCATTTTTTGGTATGAATCTGACTTTTGCCTAACCTCAGACATTTTCTTTTAGACCAGGGCATCTAGACTGTAGAACCGTAAAATCACAGAATGGTTTGGGTTGGAAGGTCCTTAAAGATCATTTAAATCCAGCCCCCTGCCCTGGGCAGGGACACCTTCCGCTAGACCAGGTTGTTCAGAGCTCCATCCAACCTGGCCTTGGATATTTCCAGGGATGGGACATCCACAGCTTCTCTGGGCAACCCGTGCCAGGGCCTCACCACCCTCACAGGGAAGAATTTCTTCCTAATATCCAATCTAAACCTGCTCTCTCTCAGTATAAGGCCATTCCCCCTTGTCCTGTCACTCCAGGCCCTTAGAAATAGTGTCTCTCCAGCTCTCTTGTCCGTTCCCTTCAGGCACTGGAAGTCCACAATTGGGTCACCCAACGCCTTCTCCTTTCCAGGCTGAACAATCCCAATTCTCCCAGCCTTTCCTCATAGGAGAGGTGCTCCATCCCTCTGACCAACTTGGTGGCAGAGCAGAGCAGAGGGGCAGAATCACCTCCCTCAACTTGCTGGCTGTGCTGCTTTGGATGCAGCACGGAATACTATGGGATAGATGCTCCCACTGTTCCATTTTATGCCTGGTGACAGAGGGAGGGCACCAGTCTCCAGTTTCAGGTGTAATTTGGCTCTGCCTGTTTCTGTGTCATATTTCTCAGCCCTTTTCTTGTTGCCTGTAACTGTGGGTTTCCACTGCTCTTTGATCAGACTCATCAAAGCAAGGAGCTGATGCTGTAGATTAATAGCATTAAGCAGTGTGGAATTCGGTGCTGCAAAGGGCTGGTTTTGCTAATTGCTGACAGGTATTAGCACCAACAATTAGTGCAGACAGTCACTGAACTCTGACAATCAGAGTTAAACTCACCACAGCAGCAGTGAGCTATCACTGTAGATCAGAAGGTGGGTCCATCTGGGCTGACATTCTCTGCCTGATAAGGACTTGTGTCGATGTTTAAGATGAAGTTGTGAGAGCACCACGTCAAAGTATGCTACTCTGGTATTTTTCTGTGGGTACTGTAATGATGCTTTTCCTGAAAAGCAGTATTTGCTGAAGCGTTGAGGCCTGCCTACTTCTTGTAAATACTTGAAGGCAATGGTGAATTTAAAATGAAATAAAAGAGGGGAAATGTGGCCTCTTTGCAGGTAGATCAATTCTCAAGGTTTCCCCACAAGCTTGATTGGTGTCCACACCTCTAAATTAAATTACATTATATCTGCACCAGGATCTTTAGTCTGAAATTGGAGCAAATGAACATTGGGTGTGGATGTTTCAAGGAAACCGTGTAGGGTCTCTTTAAAAGGATGTGAGAGTTCGGAGAAAATCCTGAGATAATTTCTGATCTACTTGTGATGTCAAACAAATCCCAAACCAATTTTATTTGTTGCTGATGCTTTAATCTTCTGGAGACTTGTAGAACAACTTGCTGCTATTCTTCTAAGGCAATAATATTATTATTTTTCTGAAATGATCAGCTCCTGAAGCTGCACCCAAATGAACTGAAAGAAAGGAGAGCTGAGCGAGGCTCAGCTGCGCCCTTGGACCTTGGAGATGACAAGTGACACGTTCAGTGTTCCAGTTCAGTGCCACACTTTATACCCTGTGTGTCTCTGTGCTTGAACTTTACGTCACAGGCAATGAATATTTTTAATAGAGTTTGTACTCTTTTGTCTGAGATGAATGCAGGCCCACACATGGTGTAAGCTTCAATTAATTATCCTCTGGGGTCTGCTGCACATATTTGCATATGCTCTATCAGTGGACCACCAAGATTATTCAATTAAATCCTCACAATGGCTTTAAGAAGGCCAGTGATTAAAGCCTTAGTAATGACTGTTCATTTATAAAATAATTATTTTTATAAATTTCGGTCTCGGCGCTTATTTCTTGCAAAATAGGATCTATTGGGAGGGACAGCTTGAAATACAGGATGTGTCTGAATAGGTACCACAATTACAACTGATATACAAGTGGGTGCACCAACATTTCAGCTGCTTTCTTCTGTCAAATTGCTAAAAGAAAGATTTCTAATCATTTCCCAGATGACGATGACTTAGCAGAAGTTTGCCGGACCATTTTTCTCTCTCAACAGACGTAGGAAAGGTCTAGTTATGACCTAATATATTCTGATATAAGTGCTTGATAAGCAGGGTTTTCTTTTAAAACTTCTGAGTTACTAATAGAAATGTGGTTTTAGTTAATAAAAATGTCTGTTTACCAGAGGTGTGATTGTGTGGTGACTATGCCAATTCCCAGGTGTTTGAAGTGATCAAGAAATGGAGGTTGTGTAGCTGTCTGGAGACAGTGTAATGTTGTTACACTTCTGTATAACCTTGGCTAAGATGACTAAGGGAATTGATGTGATTTACACAATATTAAGAAAACACCAAACACACAAAAAAACTGAAGCAACCCACCATTCAGACAAAAAAACCCCAAAAAGCAAACGAACCTGAGTAATGATAAATAATAGCAGATGAGATAAGAGAAAGATAGAAATGTCACCAAAGGTAGAAAACTTAAGATAAATAAGGTATTTAACTACTTCAGTTAATGAGTATTGGGTTTTTTGATCCCAATGAGCTTAGTGAGATTTGCAAAGCAACACTGTGGTTTTACCAAATGTCTGTTGAAATTCTGCTGTTGAATTTGAGGCAGTAATTCACTGAAATTATACATACTTTTCTATTTTTATGTATCTATTGGATTTGTACCTCAGTAAATTCAGGAGCTTTACTTTTTCACAGTTCTAGAGGAGGAGTTTGTTGAACGAATGCACAACTGTTTCCAAATGAAAGCAAAAGTTGTCTTGTTTTTCTGTGTCCTCTGATTGCCAAATCCATTGAGATCCCTTTGGAACCTTTAGTGGAGAAGGGGCTGGGCTGAGTGACAGGACAGTCAAGGTTGTGACAGTGACAGTCAGTGCTGGAGAGGTGTAGGGGAGTGACAGTGGTACAGGTTCCTCAAGCCCAGTGGAAATGGAGACGTGGCAGAGCAGCTTTTTGCAGGGTGCACTAACTGGAGACGTCTTGAGTTCTTGAAACCTGGGAGCTTGCAGAGAAGTCTGACCCAAATCAGACCTCAGCTGGGAGTAATTTTGACAACAAGACTGGCTTTTTTGCATAGGCCTCGCATTAACGTATTATAATATACATATATACACATCTATAGCTATTAAACTGCTTAAATTGCCTGCATTCACTTTTCTTATAAGTATCTTTAGCTTTTTTTTTTCAAAATATAATTATTGAAAAACATGTTAAAATTGCTAAGAGGAATTGCTAATAAAGTACCTTTCTCTTGTAAAATATCTCTAAATTTCATACAGTGAAATGGAAGCATAAGTCAGAATTGGCTTTTGAATTCCTACTTCTATTTCTAATGCTTGCTCAAGAGCACATTTCACTTTGGCTTCTAATAAATCGGGAAGGCCAAGGCTTGCATAACTGAGCTTAGTGGTATGTGGTGGAGATAATTTTCTGTCTAGTGAGCTTTGAAGACATTAAAAGTTGGTATGTAGCTATAAAAGCATTTGCTAAAAGTTTTTACTGAATTTGATGCTTGTAGTTGCAGAGAGGGTGACTAAGACAACTGAATTATCTGTAATTTACTTGGTGTGATGAATTTCTTCTGGTAGTGTTGTACAGTTGTGCTCATGCAATCACTGTTCATTTGTCCCTTGTAAATTCAAGTCAGGTTTATTTCTTGTTCTGAAAATCTCTAATATTGTATGTGTAAGAAAATACCAATTAGCGGTTTCTAATTAACTCATATTAATGAAATGTCCCAATTTATTAGCATGCTAATCTGAGTAGTCTAACTCCATCAGCAAAGACAGCTTTTTCTTTGTATTGGAACAGCTTTTTTCATTGTTTGGTTTGGCTTTTTGTTTGTTTGGGTTTTTTGGGTGGTTTTTTTGTTTGTTTGTTTGTTTGTTTTAATTGAATGTGGCTTTTTGTTTCCCTCTCTACAAGTTAGCTTTTACTACTTCTACCCTCTCTACCTCTTCACGAGAGGCTGCAGTGTCCCTCCTGCATCAGGGAAGCGAGATTTTGGAAAACATTAGCTGGTCAGACATCTGCTGTCAGTCTTCACAGAATGCCAGACTGGGTCAGGTTGGAAGGCACCACAGTGGTCATCTGGTCCCACCTCCCTGCTCAAGCAAGGTCATCCCATAGCACATGGCACAGGATTATGTCCAGATGGTTCTGGAATATCTCCAGTGAGGGAGACTCCACACCCTCTCTGGGCAATCTGTTCCAGTGCTCGGTCACCCTCACACTAAAGAAGTTCTTCTGTGGGCATTTGCCAGGATCTACACAACAGGAAAATTTTCTGCTGCTCTAGTCTGCACTTTTTGATTTTACATCAACATTAGCCTGAAGAAAGCAGCAGTGTGCCAGCAAGTAGAAGAATAATTGTGTACACGTATGTGGACACACAGGTGAATGTGGGATTTTGGAGACATGCATGTGAGCATGCACTGGACCAAAGTCTGCCACTGAAGTTGGCCACAGGGCAAGCAGAAGGACCTCAGCCATCTGACTGGGACAGAGACATGGAGCAGTGTCCTTGTGTTTGGTTCTTCTTAAACAGCCTATTCATTTTGTGGCTTTGGATGAATCATTGAGGTCAGATTTTACTCCAATGATCCTCCAGCTGGAGAAAAAAAAAAAGAGCAATAAAAGGAGACACTTAAGGAAGGTCAAAGCAAGTAGGGAGTGACTTGAAAGGAAAGAAAGACCAGTGCCCCTGTGGAAGGGAGCAGAGTCTTATGGCGTCATTTGTTTTGCACCTGGGAAAATAGCCAGCACCTTCTCTCTCCTGCTCCTGCTGCATGGAATGAATACATGCTTCTGAGACAACCTTTATCCTGGACATATTTAAGCCAAGGTTAAGTTCTAATAAAAATAATCTGATCTGTGTGACTGTGACACACA
>QWTY01004302.1:116308-161342 GCA_008033365.1 Pseudorectes ferrugineus | reverse complement strand
AATTTGAAAAATATAGAAGTTAAAACCTAAGGCATCAGTTTCCCCAATGAGTTTAAAATTGCATCCTTATCAAACAGAACTGGGTAACTGGTTACACAAGGAAAGGTAGAAGTGTTGCCAAGGATGCCACAAACCTGACAGACAGAAGTGAGAGCGCTCTCATAACCATTGTTCTTGCCAGGAGCACTTGGGCAGCAGCTGTCACTCTTCTGAGAGCCATGACACGGTCGTGTGGATTTACCAGGGCAGCTGCTTGTTCTCCTAAGGTTATCCTGCCAGAAGAACTTTTTTCTATTGAGCCGTGACAGCCTTGGAAATAATGATGATTTGCATTAGTGTTTAAGGAAAAACAAAACATTATCATGTAGTAATAAGCACAGAAGCAAAGCTGACCTAAGTTACTCATTCATTTTTCAGCATTTCATACATACAGAACTACAGTGATAATGACTGAGAAGAAAATACACTCCTGAAATACACTCCATAATTTAATTATTCCTTATTTTCAAAGAGACATGAACACAACCTGACATACTCAAGTTAATCTTAATTCCTCTGATTCCCTTTCCCATCAGAGGGGACTAATTTTTAAGTCCCAACTTAAAAAATCCATTCTTTGAGTTCTGCAAAATATGTTACTGGCATCTATTGTTTGACTATGGTCACAAGTTTTATTGGCAAAATTCAAGCCTTCTGTCAATTCATAATGCCTCACACTCCTCTCTCTAATTTTCCTATAATAAAAGGACAATTTAGAGCCAGTCTTCATTTCCTCATGGTGGCAGGCAGGAAGTCAGAACATTCCTGGCTTGCCCCTAGAAAAACCACACCAAAGGAGAGGAGGTGGTGATAGTTGTATCATTATTGTTGTCGCTGCTGCTGTTGTTATTATCATTATTTCTTTAAATGAAATGCATTTTAAATGTACCTATTTGCATCAATGTTTCTTCCATACTGTTGGTGGCTGTCACCATTGCAACTGAAGCACCCAGAGGGTCACTGTCAGGGAACTGAACAGGTTCGGGTACAATGCGTCGATCATTTAACCCAAGAGGCCCAGCCAGTAATTCAAACTCCTCTTCTCCTGTCAGCTTTTCATCTTCGTCCACATCTAACATGTCCCAGTCTTCTAAAATTGGAGAAATGTAATTAGGCTTGGTTACAAAAGCTCAAATACTAAATAATTTCAATTAATTTAAAAAGTGGTACAAGGTATGAAAGGTGTACTGTAATCTGCAGCACAGTGGCATTAAAAACTCATATTCTGATGTCAACATAGACACAACAAAGTAAATCAGAAAAACAAAATCCTATTCTTGCCCCTCTCTATTCAACTTGATCTTTACACTGCACAAAAGTTTTATGGAAGATTCTCTGAAGTACCAAACTAGCTGTTCTTTAAGAACACAGACATGAGAGGTCATCACATACAGCACAAGACAGCTCCAAAACCTGGAATACAGTGAAAAGTGCAGACATACAGTTGTGCTTTAAATCATGGTAACAAGTGCATACTCCAAAGGATTGAATAGTAAAGACAGATGTTAGAAATTTCTGGTCTTCGTACTTATTAAAAAAGCATGCATTAGTTCATGGGTTATAACTGAACACCCAGGCTTTTGCTTTTCCTTCCCAGGGAACAAAAAAAAACTCAAACAACAACGAAAAACCACTTTAACTGCAATTCAGTGAGGCACTTCCTTCACTTGCCAACCATTTACACACAAGACAGCTTAGATTTACTGATCTCTCCTGCTCTGTCTCACTCCACACACAGTAGAATCAGAACACCTTTGATCTACAGCAGACAGACTTGCCCTAAGTACTGGAGCACTCATTTAATCTCAAATAGACAAATGCGGTAAATCACACAACTGTGATCACAGGAGCTACAGAAAGGACCACAATCAAAGAACCACCTGGGAAAGGTTTTCTACAGACACCAGAAATAATCTGTTTAAAGTGAAAGCCACCCTCAGGACACTCTCAGCTCAGACAAAGGGAGAAAAATTAAGAACAAGACTAATAGCAGACTTTTGGGACACTGACTTACACTAATTAATTTCTCCAACAAAGGCAGCTGAAGAAAGATATTTGAACATAAGATTTTGTATGTGCAGTTCTGGATGTAACATCTCCTCACAAAACCTTATCACCCCAATTCAGGTATTTGCCATTTCAGCTGCTTACATGAAACACAGGGGAAAGAAATCACTGATTTTTTTTTTCTGATTTGAACTAAAAAAGTGCCCAAAACTAAAATACTGTATCTAACTGGAAGAGATTTTAAAATACACCTTCAGGTTTATTTGCATGAAAGTACCTTTCAGAAAAACCAAACTCCGTGCAACTTAAAAACATACCTTCATAGACACTGTCTTGTTTACCTATTAGATCAGGAGCCTGGCCTTTGTACCTGTACGGAAAAATAACAAAGAAAATTACTGAGTGGCTCTAATATTTTATAAATACATGTAATTTTAAATTTGGTTCCTGATTTAGTCTAACTTTACTGTTAGGTCTACATGTATTTATGAATTATTCCAGAACTGCCTAGTAACAGAGAAACAGGTAAGATGGCTTCTGAAAGTGTGTGTGGAGGGGCAAGCACTTTGCAGTACTAATGTGTAAAAGGTCTATAAGAAAATACCGGAAGTGTCAGATAAAACTGATGAAGAGTTTTCCAAAGTCACTAAGAAGTAGGCAACATCCCAAGAAATTATTCCTTGTTCTTAACTTACAAACCAGAAATATCAAGTCAACCTTTTTTTTCTAAATATGCATTTGTTGAATACAGAGAATGATTTTAAGCATCAGAAAATCCTGCTAGGAATTCTTATCTCTTAAATCAAACTCTTAAAATGCTGACGGCTCGTAAACATGTTTAGTTTCGTTTCTTTATCCACTGTCTTATATTTCTGTACCTTTCAGAGGCTGATGTTTTAGATTTACTCTTGAGGGCTAGGTATTTCTCTCTGCAGATGCCACACAGTAAGTAGTAGGGATTTCCACTGCCACACTCCCCCCCAAACCAGCCATCCACGTAGGAGCCGTTGCTGCGGTAGCCCTGGCGATTGGCGCTGCGGCCGCAGCCAGGGTGGTTCCTCTTCATGTGCTGGTTGAAGCTGACCACGCTGGATTCACACAGCTCACAAACCACTACTTCTTCTCTGTCCTCAGATTCACAAACGTGCTGCATGGTAAGATTTTCACACATTATTTGTACAGAATAAGTGTCTGCGCCTTAGATATAAAACATGCCAATATTCTTATGTGGGTGTCCCTGCACATTTCTGTCACTGAGTGATATTTATATGGTTGACTTGTATAAAAGCAAAGCAGAAACATACAATTTAGGACATAATGACCATCTCAGAACAGGAAAAACATTTGGAAGTAAAGTTTCAGAGGAGATAATTTCCTATTTCATTTCAGACTGACTCAAAATTCTTGACAGTGTAACTTTTCATTTGTAACCCTGTCACATTCAACACTGTCTTTATCTGGTTCTCCTCAGAACTTGTCTGAAACCAGATCTAACAAAGGAAAAGAATCCTTTTTGGTTTCAGACAATCGGATTTTATATTTACTGAGCAACAACAATTACCGTTTGTGTCAATAAATACCAAGGTTTCATCTCAATATGAAGTTCATTTTTCAGAATTACATTTCTCTCCTAAGCCAGTAATTTCACTGAGATGTTTAAGCAAAACAAGTGCTCTGAAAAATTCAATATGCATCCTGAAACTTGCTTCCATATCAAAGCTAGGTAGCATCCTAATTAGGAGATGAAAAGCTGAGTCTTATGGGTTGATTGTCTAATTTGACATGGATAATCCAAAGATTAACAAACCACTGTTATTACATTTGTTTTCCACCTCAATAGATTTTCAGTGCTCTATACAATTCAGTGAGGACTGTCACCACATCCTTCCCAGAGAATGAAATACATGACACAATTAATTTAAGAAAAACTGGTTTAAGTGCAAATTATGTTGCTACAGATCAGATACTATTAGTAGTAGCAGCAGAAGAAACATTTACAATTGTGTTTGTTATCTCACACAGCTAAGCCATCTGGGACACCTACTTGATGTCTAATTGGTATCATCAGAACAATTATATAAGTTCTGTTCTCATCTTTCAGGGGAGGGAGAAGAAAAACTACATACATGTGGAAGTGCAGAGCAAGAAACACAAGAAATCACTGTTCTTAATCTAAAAGTGATGCTACAGAATACAAGATGATTTTAAGCATTGCTGGCACTTAGTAAGATATTTTCAAACAGGCTATAAGCATACACACGTTACTTTAAATTTAAAAATATAAGCATGCAAAAAGCAGTAAGTTAAAGCAGCCCCCGCTGCAGTCACACACACCCAGGTAGGCCAATCCAGTACCTCTGGGATCCACATTCCCAGAATATCATTATCACTAGCCAGGTCTTGCCCAAACATAGCTTCCATTGCTTCATCATCGAGGTCAATCTCCAACTCCTCATCCAAGTTGAAGTCATACAGTGCCCCTGGATCTTGCTGCAAGGAGATCCCTTCCCTGCGGCTCTGGTTCCTGTGGGCCTGCACTGAGCGGTACAATCCCGCTCAAGGTAGGAAAAGAGAGAAACAGGAAAGCAGGACTTTTATTTTCCAAGGCAGAAAGATGGCTGTACTTTCAACTTCCTTTTTGTTTTCAAATCTTCTGCTAAACAATCTACTTATCACCACATAAAACTCTTAAATATACATTGGCACATATATGAGAAGGAGTTTTCTAAACATCATGCTAAGTCCCAGCCTCCCTCCTATTATTTCCTGGATAAGCAAAGCCCTTGGAATTCTTTCAGTCCCTTACCAGCACGTGCCAGCAATGTTCGGGCAGCTAAATCAAATTTGTGTCTCCGTGTGACAGCCGACCGACTTCGAGAGGGAGGTCCACTTGCTGCAGCTGCATTATCCACATGATCCATATTATCAGGGCTACAGGAATTTGTAATTTACAGGTAAATCAAACCAAGTTTTAAACAACCACATACAGTAACTAAGTCACATTTATTAGCATTTTTTCCTTTCTTTAATGGAAGAAAAAAAAAAGGAATTTGAAATTCAAGAATCTTCAGTTTCAATGAGCACATATATACTGTCTTTCTGACTGTGAGATTTACCTCAAACAAATTAGATGCAGCCATGTCAACACCTATTTGATCTTCCGGAGTGCCTAAGCATGGCAGAAATTTTGGGAGAACGCTCATTTTATACTAGGTTAACTCTGCTTGAATTAGTTTTTTCTCCTCTTTCAAGGAAATAAAATCAACATCTCTGTTGTTGCTGGCTGAGTCAATTCGCCTTTGGCCTTACACATGAATTTGGCAAAACATGAATTTAATGGAATTTTGCTTTATTACTACATCTTTTAGTTAAAATGCAACTATAAGCCCTCAATTTTTTCAGTCTTTTCTTTTTTTGTTGTGAAGAAAACATGCTCAGTTACATTCTTCCCCAGTTCTGCACACAAACAGTACTGGAAAATAAATGCACCATGTACAGCTAAATTTAATTACATCTTTCCTTCTACTTACACGGTAACAAAATTCTAAAGCTGCATTACAAAGTAACACTCTGTCAGCAACAACGAATTGGTGAGATTTCCAGTTTCAGAAACAGATTACAAGCAATTACAAGAAAATTATTCTACCTCTCACTAAAGCCTTCCTCCATTTCAGTGGCATCAGCAGAAGGGATATCACCTGGAGACTGCAAATAGCAGTGATCACCAGATTTCCCACCACTTCCAGAGACGATTGTCCCATGCCGTGACTCTGCAGTCCCCTCTGACTGGGGCTCTTCATCATCTTCATTTCCAGGGTGCTCGATCATCCACATGGCCAGCACTGTGATATTCTGTGCATCTGCTTCTCCTCTGGCACCTGCAGGCAGGAAAACCACACTTTGGAACTGTATTTTAGCACTTATGGTTACAAAAAAACCAATCCGTTTTTCCACAGAAACAGTTATAGAACTTAAAAATTAAGTATTGTATTGGAAAACAAGTGTTTCACGTGGATCCAATTTTTCAGTTAAACTGATATTATAGCTATACATTACCTGTAGCTTCCATAGCTTTTGCAATTTGCCTGAGGGAGAACCCCATTTCAAGCAAGGGAACAGCAATGGCAGGAGGAGGAGGGGATGTTGAAAGTCGGCTGCTTGGATCAGACAAAGCTTAAAAGACAGAAAATGATAAATGTAAAGCACTTTATTACACCTTACTTTAATATATCAGCCTCAACTAAGGGAATAATTGCTCTGCATTTTTCTCTTAATTACTTTCCACAAGGTAAGATACTTTCTGTAACAAAACCAGATGGTGTTCATTCTGCTTTGTAACACAGATTACGTTGACTGACTCTGTTTGATCAAATAGGATACTGATGATACGCAAAGAACTATTTAAGCAATTTCTATTGTTTTCGTTTTGAACTGTATTAAATTATCTATTTGATCTGTATTTATTTAGCCTACATAAAGTTATCCTTGTCCAAATCATTGAGATTCCGAAATGGTGAGATCACTATATATTCCTCTTAAGGTACAGAAAGAGACCTCAGCTAAACTGGGAACGTGTCTGAAAAATCTCTTTGTGGATGATGGCTGGATTATTTCTGTGCAGAGAGACATTCAAGGGACTCTAAAGAGGTCAGTTACTGCCCCAAACCCACAGTTTCTTTATGACTTGCCATAAAAGTGATGTCTGATCAGTGAAGGCAAAAATGTACTATCAAACACTGTTGTAAAGACACTATCATGACTAGAAGCAAATCATCTCAATTATATCAAAAGGAAAAAAAATGAGACGTGAAACTGAGCAGACCAGTTGCTATGCAACACATGAACCACTAAACTCCCCAACTACGAGCACAGATGGAAGGTGCATGTACCGTAAAACATATCGTGTTTTCTGTGTGGTATGTGATCTAACAAAAGCTACAAAGTTCGTGCACTTACCAGCAGCACACAACCAAGGAAACAAGCCCAAATCAGATGAACATTTTGAAGCAATTACGAATTATACTTCATTATTGTTTTATACATGCAGTTTGTAATCCAATCCACAGCTTTTAAAAACTCATTTTGTTTGCCTGATAAAGCCTACGGCTATATAATCCATATTGTTTTGTCCTAAGATAGTCACTAAAAGGTTTTCAACAATGCTTTGCATCTTAGTCTGCCTTAAAAAGAAATTGTGTTGGGTTTCCATCCCTTAAAACACGGCCCCATAACTCCTGTGCCTTCCCAAACTTGTCCCCATTTCTATTACACTGACAAGTTTACCTGTGCGATTGGCAGGCCTTGCAGACTGGGAATCTGGAGAGGTCAAACTTTGTCTCCTTCCAACTTCATCTGAAGGAGATGTTGGTAAAGAAGATATTGGAGGAGTCTGAGCACGTCGTGCTGGAAGTACAGTTGTAGTAGGGTAACTGGAGAACATTTGCCTTGAAAAAAGAACAATGTACATTAATATTAAACAGAAATACGATGAAAAAGGTCTGACACAAGAAATACATCAAGTTAGAGTGCACTTGGAAAATCCTACTTTATGCAATTGAATTTTTTAAGGGTAAGACACAACACATACATTGAGGCAACAGCTCATTCCTACCAACTTTATCTGTACAGTTAAGTTCTAAGCACACACGTAAAAAAATCCCTCACAGACCAGGAGCTGTCCTAGGAGATCAAAGATAAATAAGCACTTTTCCCATTTCCATGGTTTGTTCAGAACTCAGGCTGACTAATAAATCAGGTGAGTATTTGATTTTCACTGTCCTAGTACAAGGACATCGTTTTGGCTTTTATCAAATCACATCTGCAAAACCTCTAAGAATTAATAAACTTAGAAAAGGATTCTATGCAAAGTAAAGCAGATTTCCTTTGACAACACAAATTGCCTCTGCAAATTCAGTAGTTTATCTTCCATTTCAGTATGTAAGGGTAAGCTGAAACAACATCTTAGCTTACAGGATGTTACCTACCAACTAAGATCTATTCTAGTTTGAGAATCAAACAAATATTCATTAAAAATCTAGAATTTCAGAGAGTTATAATTTAAACTCATGTACCCAATAAACATGAGAACTGAAGGACAACTTAAGGAGAGAATTTTCTCCTTACAGAATTCAGGTATTACATTTACATACAGTGTATAGCAAAAGCTTAACAGCTTTCTAATAAAAACCACAAAACCTGCAAGGCAAAGTACCATTCAACTGTGTCCTCTGCAAAGGCAGTTCTTGACAGCATTTCCAAGGCTTAGGCAGCTAAAGACATATATTCTATATAAACCACACAACTGGTTCCCTACACCCACAGAATCGTATATGCTGATAGGGTATTTTACCTCAGGAGACTGAGAGGCATAACACCAGGTGATTCTGAAGCTGGAACTGTTTCTGTATCAGTTACTGGAGTAGTAGCAGTGGTGGTATCCTCCAGAGAACTGCTCATGAAAGATGTTGTGCTAGAAGCAGAAGGGCTGGTTGTAACTGGTGTTTGGGCTTGCTGAGACTGATCACCTTCTTCTACTTGTTGCTCCACTTCTGCAAGAGAAAAAAGGACATTACAGCAACATTCATGTAATTGTGTAGATCACAATAGTAGCCATGGCTAAACTTTTAACTTTCAAAAATAACTATCATTATTTAGAATTCACCCCAGAGAAAGAAAGGGATGTGTAGATTCTGCCACTAACTCATGGACTTGTGTACAGAAATCAGACCAGGAGCTCTTGCTGTTCTCACAGTGATACAAGGTAAATAGCAAACAAACCATTTACTTATGCCAGACTTTATCATACTCAGATTTATGGCTGTAATAGCTAGGATTACTCTCAAAACAGGCAAAAGGGGAAGAGGTCTTAGATACAGAAACAGAGCTGATTAACTATAAAGCTATTTTTAACTCAGCTGTGTGAGTAGTATTTTTAAGGCTTTTGTTTGTTGGTTTAGAAGAAGTGCAAATCCTCCTAAGAAGTATATAGAGTGCTGCTCATTTTTAAAAGTATTAGATACATATGAAAACCTTTTATTTCTGATCGATATGCATTCACTTTTTATTAAAATAAGGAATTAGGAAAAAGGCAAAATGTCAGTATAAGATCTGTAAAACAGTAAACACAGCTTTACAAAATTTCTCTATCCGATTAAGATTCCCCTGAAGTACAACCACTACAAAATGACAAGACTATGTTAATTGTATTATCATTGTTACTAATACTTTTATACTAATTTTGAAAATGTACCTTGTTTAAGTCTGCCACCGAACTGGTCCTCCAGCAGCCCATGAACCACTAATTTGTAGATCATGGCTTGTGCCCGCTCCAGGTCTGCCAGCCCCAGCGCTCTCTTGATGGGCGAGCGCATGACCGCCCGTTTCACCATGTGCCGCATCAGGAACTGCAGCGCAGCTCGCATCTCCACGTCCTCGTGAACCACCGGGGAACTGGCACAGTCAGAGTTGTGACCATTTTCTGCCAGCACTTTGGGTATTAACAGCAGCTCAGCATACTTACTACAACTAAGAAGAACACTAAGTGACTTCATAGCACCAAGATAAAGATAAGACAGCTGTACAGCTCGAATTTCTGACTGCACTATATCATGACTTCTTGGGGTATGTTCATGATTCTTTTTTCTTCCTTCAGCAGGTTGGTGTTGGGATTCCATACCTAGTGTTGATGGTTCTAAAGAAAAGGAAACAATTTCATTTTCCGACTTAGAGGCTGTAGCACTGTGTCCTTTGTTATCATCAGCACTTTGGCCTAATCGTGTATCTGATCCAACATCACCCTCCATTTTCTGGTCCATTTCCCCTTTATCTTCAGATTCATGTCTGTGTTTTTTCTCATGTCTCTTGGTGCTTTGCTTTCCAGTATCTTCATGAATGCCAGTCAGATAGGTAAGGTCCAGCAACACAGTAGCTGTCAGCCCACGAAATCTTGCAACATCAAAAGGCAGTGGTTCACAGGGCTCCAGATTATACAATGGAGTATCACTAGGCGACCAAAAAGTTGGGAAGCTTTAATAAAGATCAGAATGACACAGGAAAAAGCAAGTGAGGGAGAGACAGGAGGAAAGTACAGGAAATAATGTAGGCAAATAAGATGTAAAATCTATTTAATAAAACAAACCAATTCTAAAAATTAAATGCAAACAGGGGAAAATGAGGTTATGATCAGAAAATAGGGAGATATGGTTTCAAAGCAAATGCAACAAAGCATACACAGGTTTTCAACAACAAGCACTGAAACCCAGAAGCCCCACAGAAGCTATCCATTCTGTGCAGACACAGGCTCTGGATATATTATTTATTAGAAATATGTAACAGACTTTTATTAAGAAAAACTACTTTAGGTAAATATTATCATCATACCTGAATCTCAACAGTTATAAAAGCTTATAAAGAAAACTTTTTGAACATTAAGAAAAAGCTTTGATTGACCTCAGCTACTCATCACCAGGAGCACACTACTGATATCTCAGGACAATTCTGTCTCTGGTGTGTCAGGACAGATCACCTGGTGAGGACAGTGACCTTTGAAAAACAGGGGTCAGAAAACCTAACAGACACATTTCTCTATCTGTCCATCTATATTCAGTGATATTTTCTGGTACTATTTAGGACTGTTACACTTGACTAATTTTCACTTGAAGCAGGACAAAACTTCACCAGCCTGTATTTCCATACACCTTGTATTTTCCATACATCCAGCAGATGACTTTTAAATCTTCCTTTTATTATCCGAAAAAGTTTTCACATCTTACAATGTAAACTAATACCTAAAAATGAAAGCAACCTTTAGGCTGGTTTTAATTAAGAAGGCATAAAATGAACCTAATTAAATACTTTACCAAAAGCATGCCTATGTTCAAGTGCTGTTCCACCTCACTCAAATAAAGCTTCGAATTGTTTTAAGAGCACTCTTACTTTAAGGCTGTACTGTCACATGGGCATACTTGAAAGAATTTTTATCTGGAACTACATCAATTGCACTTCAGTATATTTAGTCCAAGTGACAACAGCCTTTGCAAAGAAACAACAGACATAATGCTGCAACGGCTGTAAGAGTAAAGTGACCTCGGCTATTTCAGAACGTAACTGTAACTGGTAGGGAAAAAAAAAAAATCACTGCTCAACTTCTTCAAAAGACTTCTTCAGCTATAGGCAGAAGGAGTTCAAGAAATTAAGTTAATCAAATCTTTTCCACACAAAAACACAGGCAATTCCTATGAGAGCACCAAGAAGCTCAGAGAAGCTTTCATTTCAGTTTCCTTCCAGGTGCTGTCCCTTTGAATGCATCTCTGCAACAGAGGTGGAAAAAGAAGCATCTCCTTCCAGCCTTGAGCTCTCTAAGGCAGGTGGGAGAATGAATGAACACTACTTCAAGGCAGCATTAATTTCAATACCACTGAAGTCTAAACTTAAAGTAATTGATCAGAGTGACTCTAATATAAAGTATATGTTACTTCTGAAGGTTTCCAACCACAAACCACTACTACTAGACTGTGAAAAGCATAGGAAATGGGCATACCTGATTGTAATCTCTGCTTCATCCCACTGGACCTTGGCAGAGGTACTGCCCTCCTTCACCACTCCCAGCAGGGTGGCATGACGGCCCGTTTGCTTGTGGACACATCGACCTCCAACTCTGAGCCCAGCATCCACTCCACCAATGACTGCTAGAACAGGCCACACCTCCACACAGAGCATCTTCAGCTGCAGCTCCGAAAGCTCTGCCAGGCCATGCCGGCTGTGCTTGCTTTTCTCCTCCTCTTTATTTTCTTTCTCCTCTCTGACTTCGTTCTCTTCTCGGCTTTGAACAGAGCGACTTTTCTTCAGTTTTTGACCTGCTTCCTTAAGACATGTTTTGATTTTATTCAGTCTTTCCATCATTTTTTTATTGATGCAGTGTGTCCAGCGGTCTGCGCGATGCAGGATTCGAATGAGCTGGATCGTGGCTTCTGCCAGCACTGCAGCAACAGGACTGCAGATGGGGTCACCAGGCAGCAAATCTCTCGGTGTCCCACGCATCTGCATATCACAGATCTTCACCTAAGTGTTTGAAGAGAACAGTTTACAAGTTATCTTCTCAACATACCTGAATAAGCTCTTATAAATACAGGAGTCTCCTGCTGAATAGAAATAGTTACTAGCATTGTCCTTTTTTTCCCCTTGGAATCCCTGGGAAATCCACCTTAACACTGAGCAAAACCTCCATCCTTCAGATTCAAGGATGCTGAAATTATGTATTTCATGGTTTCTCACACAAGACTATCTAGAAATCCTAATACTACATTCTCCTTGGTTTCTGGGGAAGAGAATTTTTTGTGTAGAACATGAAGTCTTTAAATTTATTCTAAACAATAAAATACATTTAAAATTTACAATAGATTACAGTAGTTAAAACGCTGATGTATTAGCAACACTGTTCTGGTCAGTAATTCAAAGCAGCACCATACAGGCTGCTATGATGAATACTGACCTTATCCCAGCCAAAACCAGTACGCCTACAGATGAACATTTAAGTTACCTTCTCTCCTGGGTTACTGCTATAGAACATAACACAAGGGTATAACTCAGCTGCATCCACATCTTCAAAAGCTAGTTTTGGCTCCTAGGGAAGAAACAAAACAAAAGCCCCTCAAGCTTAGAACACCTTAACAAGCAAAAATATGAAACATGAAAAAGATACGTCTGTACTATAAATCTTCTAAGTACTAAAACTGCCACATGTTTTAACTCTAATGCTTATCCATGCCATATTACCATTGCAAAAAAACCAATTGATGTTAAATACCTCTCCATTTTTACCAAAGGAAATAGTTCTTGCTTCCATATCTAACACACATGTGATGAAATCTCCTTGGGTAAAGCTTGACAGAGTCAAAGTCTGCTCTCCATTGTGATAGAGGTTGCCACTGTAGGCTCTGTAGAGCCACATGTCTGAGGTAGTGCGATGGTTGAAGTCATGCACTGGCCAGCGAGACACTCCCACACAAGTGCCTTCATTGCCTCGGTTCTCCTTCACGATGTAGAACTAGCAGGCGAAACACACACATGGGGAAAAAAGTCAGGAATATTACACAACAAAGCAATGAAAATCTTCCTTACACATATGTATATCTACTTTTAACTGTTTTTCACAGAAGCTTTTAATAAGAAAAATAGTAAGTTTATATGGTAAAACCATAAAAAAAAAATCACTCCAAATGATGTATTAAACACTGTTCTTGTCAGTCAGGCTGATGTGTCTTTGTGAAATGTTTTTCTACAAAAAGAATCCTAAATCTACATAATTCAGTAGGTAGGTTTTGCAAAACTGCACATGCATGCTGACTATGGACCTTAGGGACAAGTACCATTACCTCTAGAAATACATAACACACATTCAGTCTCCAATCTGTGTGTTGAAATACTCAAATCCCAGCACTCAAAAGCAGCCACAAACTCCTCCCTTTGGATTGAAAATCACAGAATGATTTAAGTTAGAGAAGATCCTTAAGATCATGGAGTCCAACCATAAATGTAACACTGCCATTTACTCAAGAATCTTGTCAAAAGCAAAAAGCACAGGCAGTTGCTGTTAATAAATCGTAGCACATTTCCAAAACAATGTGAGAGAAGGTAAGAAATACACATTTATGCAACTTACCTTCCACTGGTAACACCCAGAAGTAACTCCAGTGGATGCTAAACCATATCCTTTGCCTCCACTTCCATGAGTTAGAATCTGCCCATTCTCCACTATGCAGCACTGAGCTTTCTCAGGATCAAAGGACACTTCCTGGATGGGAAGATTCTCATCTTCATCCTCAGACTCTCCTTGCTTCTACCAAAAATAGGACAAAACATTCGTGGTAAATGTAATTCAGCTGCATTCAGTCACGAGACAAAGTACAAGCATTGTTACCTGGAGCTTCATTTCTTGTTCTTTCTCCTTTATTTGAATTGCATGTTTGGCCTGGGCTATGGGAGTCTCCCACATGCAGTCAGACAGAAGTGAGAACAATCGTTCAACAACCTGGGGCATTGGGACAGAATTCAGATCATTTTAACTCCAACACAAGGACAACAGTAACATTATATTGTTTTATTTTGCTTTGTAGGTATAAACATCAAGATATTTAGTGCTCTTAGATTAAAAAAACAACTACACTGAGCCTCACTTGATTTGGATTTTGAACAAACCTATGAAACAGTTACAAGTTTAAGAGACTTTTTGAAGAAACAGGTGTAAAAGCTTATAAAGACCTGAGCCATTTGATCATCTTCAACGCCAGCTTCACAAGCAGGTAACACAGCTTCTAGTACATGAAGTGCGAGCAGTCTAGTCCTCAGATTGCCAACCAAGGGAACTCCTGAAGATGGAACAATGTGTCAATAATCTTAAAATTACTTCTGCTTCAGGCCTGCCCCTGGCTCCATGTCCCCGGTGCCCCAGAGTGTAACCCCTACACACACGTACTGCAGTTGGTTGGAACTGCTCACTACGAACATTCACTATATAATACACATTCTAACAGGGCTTAGTTTTTGGAACTGCATTACAGAAATGCAAAGTAACCATGGAGCACATTTTGACAGGATCATACCTGAGCAACACTTCTGGGAAGCAATGTTAAGAAGGACTTCTGTCCACTTTGGAGATGCCATCTTGGACTGAATTGCTTTTGAAGACACAACTCTACGCAGGAAAACAAGAAAGTCTCCCAGGTGCAATTCTGCTGCATGTTGCTTTCGGAGGGCAGCTAGGAAGTTAAACCAAAAGCTTTCATTTACAACCTTAATATTACAACTTGACTAGCAGTCCTGGTTACTGGCAACAACCTGTTCTGCAGGTAAAAGCACAATGATCAGTTATTACATGGTAGCTGGCTGTTAGCCTTGGCTGGCTGGCAGGTGCCCACCAAGCTGTGCTCTCACTCCTGCTCCTCAGCAAGACAGAGGGAGAAAATAACATTAAACTTTCGTGGGTCAAGGTAAGGGAGGGAGACCTCTGTGGGAAGAGCTCATATTCTAATTCCTGATTATTTTATTAGTTCACTAGCCATTGCATTATTTATAAGTGAAGACAGTTAAAAGCACAAACAAAAACATACGTACACTTAAATTAAATTAAATTAAAAATTCTTCAAACTCAATTTCCACAGAAATTCAAAATCCTCATTAAGGGACTGCAAGCTATGTGAGGATGCCAGTATTTCAGAAAATCTTTTGTTGCAGATTTTTTCGTAAGACACAGTAGTGTCACCTTCCCGCCATCCACTCAGACTGCAAAACTGCATAATACAAAGCAAACAACAATTTCCTGAATAAAGCTATATTTATTTGTGGTTTGAAATTCAGGTATTTAAATTCCTGTAACCACATTTATGAAAAACACTACCACCAGCAACTCATTTTTCAAGAAAAACTGTATTGTCTTCCTAATTCAAAACCCAATGAAGTAATTCTTATTCTCAGCCTGCTCCTATCCTTGCAGCCTTGTGCATTGATTCTATATAATTCTAAACTGAGCACAAAATCATTTGATGACTTTAATCTAATTTACAGAGTTAAAAGTGACCCAACAAAAACCAATACACAATAGAGTGGATGAGGACCTCAGCATTCAGTGGTTTCTTCTATTCTGTTTTGTGGTATTTTAGAATTGTAACAGAAATTACATAGATAATTACCTCTGAAGTCTCTCTTCTCATTATCCCCATTCGAATCTGCCTTTTTTGATTCCACTTCACCTTCCTCACCTTCTCCTTCTCCAAAGGAAGCCATCAGCATCACACCAGCTTGTGATAACAAGTTCTTCAGCTGGCTGCATAATAAATCCAGCAAAGACTGCACCACCTTTGGGCTCAGTTTATCAGCATAGGTTCTGTACACACACACAAAGAAGCAGCAAGAGTACTTGAGAGCTGATCCAAGGAACAATAATTGCAGCAGGTTACTCTTCCCCATCCTCCGCCTTAGGCTTAGATTCTTATTATTTTAACCCTATTTTTAAAATACATTAAAACTGTCTCATCTTTGGAGTCAAAGGATACATTTTCAGTACTTTCTATGGAAAAAAACCAACTTTGTTAATTAATCATAATTCCAATGCAATTTCTAAAGGTGGGGTGCTGTTTCTATGGGTTTGGGGAGGGGGTTTTTGGTGTAGGATTATTGGGCTTTTTCATATAATAGATTTGGCAGGTAAATGCAACGTGTTGTACAAACACTGAAAGGAAGATGCATGTACTGTGTATCAAACTTCAACTAGAAAATACTTTCTCCACTGGTGTTTTCTTTACTGAGTAAGACTAAATACTTAAGTATTGCTAGGACTTTGCATGCTATCCCACAGTCTAGCAGAGACCCCCACTTCTCAGAAAATTATTTCATATTCTGGAAAGAAGCACAATGTCCTGCTCTGAGGAACTCCCACATTTATCAGTGTTGCTTTTACACAAATGATGTTTACACAGCAACAGAAAGTCTCATCACAGCAACTGAACACACTTACGTACAAAACTGAAGTAGCAAAGTGGGGATTACCAGCATACAGTGGTTACAGACCACAAAGTTGTGACTACTCAGGTCCAAACACTCACAACTGAGAAATACTTGTTAGTCTCATGTGCATCTTTCCTATGAATAATGTGACTACTCCTTCCCCCACCCCCCTTTCACTTACGTACTTTTGAGCAACATTTATTGTCCTAATGAAAGCTCACACAACATTTTTCAAGGGTGCTGATAAGCTCAGTGATGAAGTTTCTCAAAAGCAAGGGACACTCACCCTGTGGTGATAGCCAGGATCTGCAGTAGTCTCGTGCTGGCTACTTTCAAAGCTGTGCTAAGCTGAGAAATCCCAGTTTTGGGCAGCAGCTGCAGGGGCTGTCCTAACATGGTGTCTGTGCCACACAGCTGGGACAGCACATTCAGCAGCCCAGTGGAAATGGCCAAGGAGACATCAACAGGCTGATAGTGCACGCTGAGAGCAAAGACTGTCACCAACAGAAGACGCTGTTGTGCTTCTAAGATTAAAATAAAGTTGTTTTTAATTAATAAGATGTTCAGAGTAAGAATACTAAGACAGAAGAACAGCAGATTATTTTTAAAATACAATTTAATTAATTAAATTATCAAAGAAAGAGTCAGTTTTGTCAGACACTTTAAGGTAATCTTTCTGATGAACCACTGCACTCCTCTTTAACTGAATGTAACTCTGTGTCAAAATTGTCCAAGGAAGAGTAGCACGCAGATCTGGTTTGTGATATAAATGTTCTGAGGCTAAATCTCAAACCAGAATCTTCTCTCTAAGGTAAGGATAACTGGGCGAAATATTTCATTTTTTACTTGTACATCCCATTGTTTCTCAAAGTGAAACAACAAAACAACCCAGGTAAGAATGGCCACTGGGTTCTACCAACAAATGCAGATTTCTCTCTTTTAGGAAAAGAAGTCAGAGAGGTAATTCAGTGAATTCTGGTCATTAATATCACAGTCTGCCTTGCTAAACATATGAGCTGTTGTACTGTATATTAGAGAACATCTGTTTTCCATATCTGCTTTTCACTTACCTATGTGATGCTTATTAGCTTGCAGAGCTCTTTCTAACGTAGCAGATAATTGCTGGTAAATTTTGTGCACAGCCACCTGGATTTCAATTTGAATACTCCTCTTGGCTGCTCTGATACCATCCTGGGCCAGACAAACAAATAGATATTATAAGAACTGAGACATTTTTATCACTGGGTTATTGAAACAGCAGAAACTGCTGAAGTACACACCTGGTAGTGATGCAATCTTACACTCTCTCCTTTGGCCCCTGCATGTCCTACAGTGCCCAGACCAAAGCAGCCAGCAAGAAACTGGAGTCTAACAGAAGTAAGCAGTGAAGAAGACTGAAATCCTGGTACTTGGCGACTTCCCATTAACGGCACACAGCCTTTTTCCTCCATCCCTGATAGAAGCACTAAAATCTGATGAAGTGCTTCCAGACGAAGCTAAAAATAAAGGCAGGCAAAAGACAGTATTAAGTAAGTAGCCAGTATCCTTAGAAATTGAAACTGGATCATACTGAACTGCAAGCAAGGATGAATGGGGTCACTGTTTTCTCCTTGACACATTCTTCTAAAAAGGGAATACTTTCAGTGTTGTTTTAGAGTTTATTTACATAAAGTTCCCATTCCAGTTAAGATGTTTAGCGGAAAAGAAAGAAAAATGTCTTCAGTAGATAGAATTAAAAAAAAATAGATAGAATTAAAAAAAAATCCTATAATGACCATAATATATGAAGAATAAGAAGAGTTGTTAAACTGAAATTTACCTCAGCCCTCAACTGCTGCTGCTCCATTGCAATTATTGATGCTTGTGGACTGGTAGACATACTTTCCTCTGGTTCCTTAAATCCTGGGGAGTTTCCCACATCTCCACTTACAAAACTGACAGCATTTTCAATCAAAGTATGAACTCCAAGGGATCTTGAGAGATCAAAATCAGACTCAACAAATGAGTAGGAGGATGTGTATAACCAATCTCTGCTGTGTTTCAGTCGAACCCACGAGTCACTCAGAGATTCCATTTGACTGTGTATTGCTCCTAAAGATACACACAAGGAAGTCTCATCAGTTCCAATTCAGGTAATGCATTTTGGTTGTAGGTAAAGACTGAGCTGCTGCTACTGATACAGGTGGAAAATGCATTTTCGTATTAATTATACCATGCATTAAGCAACTTAGAGCAAAAGTTTGATTTAAATTTACAGCAATTTCCCTAAAGAAAAGGCTGTATTTCTTTTAAATGTTAAGCACTATTGCAACACACTGCCACATGAAAAAACAAAAAGAAGCCACTCAAACTGCTCAGCTTAAAGCTAGAACACTGAATAAAAAATGCTTTGCAGCTCAATGGCAAAATAGTAAAGAAAATATTTTCTACCAACACATATTATGCACTTGGATATTTACTTTGAGGTTTAAACATAAAGCAAGAGTGGTTTTGGTTTTAATCAAGCCACTATATTTCATAGCTTTGAAAAAGCACAATGTTATTTTGAATGAAATATTTACAGAATTCATGACTGCAGAAGAGAACTGAACATTTTTTAGACTAACAGAGAACATTTACTTCAACTCAAGATAGATACATGTGTATTAAACACTATCTAGAGTAAGTGTTAGATCTCTGTCATCTGGCAGTTTCACAAGCCTGTTTTCAAGTGTTTCCTATGACATCAGCATGCCATCACCTGAAACTTTACTGCTACTAATAAATGGACTTCTTCAAATGAGCATCAGTCATCAGTCTGCAGCACTGGAATTTATCACCATAGGTTTGATCTCATTTCCAAGAGAGTTTTGCTAGAACTCTCTCCCTGGCACAAATGAGTGCCATGCCACTCAAGTCATAACTTCATTAGCAGTTAATTGATAGGCATCAATCAGTATTTTCCTCCTTTTGTAAGTGCTGTTTGCCCACTCGAAGCCATGCAAAATATTGCAAGAGGGCACACCCTGCTCAGAAGAACTTCCCATCTGTACAGAAAAGCAGTATCTGGAAACCTTTGTGGAAACCTAAACTATGTTTAAATTCACTTTGAAATTTTAGACCGGATTATTTAAATATGTACAAAAAAATGTTTAAATATTTATCTACCTTTGGAGAATGGCAACCCGCTCACAGTACTCGTACAAATGTGTTATTACTTCAGTTTTAAACATCTTTCTGCAGGGTATCAGCCTCAAACATTGTTAAAGATAGCCATTTTCAGGGAAAAAGTCACACAAATTCATAGGAATTCATCTGCTCAAAGCTTGCTTTCATCAGTAAGGCTGAGTTCCAATGGTAACAGCCAGATCCAAATTTTAGGGCCTCCTTTAAATGCTGCCTACCTACAGCAGCTGCTCATAGGAACAAGCAAAGACAGACAGAGGTTTTGACCCTGGGCTAGCTTTCCTAGCAACCTACACAACTTTCTTCCTGAAGTAAAGACAAAATGCTGTTATTCTGCCAACAAGTCAGCACCTGCAGGTCACAATTTGTACCTTCATGCAATTTACAAACTCAAAATACTGTGAAATTTTGCTTCTCTTTTGTAAACCAGGTTACCTCCACTTAGTTGCCAAAAATTTAATTGTCAGGGCTACAAATTATGAAAACCTATTCACATCCCATTTTGTTTTCAGTGAACAGTGTTAATGTGCATTTGCACAGTATTCCTTACACTTACTACTAAGCAGACTGCTATGGCTTCAGAAAGAACCATCACAGTACTCAGGCCATACAGACTCAAGTTTATTTTGGATAATGCAAAGATTAAGTTCAACCACTACTTTTCAAAGTGCAATCTAATTTCCTAATCTCTTCTGCTTTATGTAACACAGTAAGACTACATGGTTTACAGAGAACAACCTATTTTGTCATGTTTACTATGAAAAAATTCGAAGAAATTCTGTTACTCAATTTTACAACTTATACCTGGCAATAATATTTAAAACAAAAGTAAACACAGATCACCTTACTCTAATTTTAACATTAATTCTTAGAATAGTTGCTTTAAAGCTTTCTTTTAAAATCAAAGTTACATGGGGAAGTGGTGGGTGAGAAACTTAAGATAAAGACAGAACAGAATAAGTAGGTGCTAAAAAACTGTTTCATGTAGGAAGCAGTTTCCTGGCAAGTGCATAGTGAACAGAGCCCAGGGGAGAGGATAAATGAAGCCTCAGATTACCCACAGGAAGCACAGCTAAATCATTTCCAAGTCCAAAAATGCTGCCTCCACAGCAACAGCTCTTTCAAAAAGCCCCGTAAGCCCTTCAGCCTTTGTACAGCAGGAGAGCTCAAAGCACCCCACAGTGACTTCAGCTTCCTCCCCTCCACCTGCCCCACACTGCACTATGCCACAGCACAGAATCAAAGCATTTGTAAAGAAACAAAGACCAATTCCAGTGTCTTAAATCATAAGCTAAAGGAGACCTTTCACTGATTTACAGAACATCAGAAGAAAATTTAGCTTTGATAGGAAACATATGTTGTAAGAAAGAAACCCAACCAACTATTAATAAAACCCTAAATTATTTCATATTTGAAGAAATGATGAGGTCTTAGCTAATTGTTTTAGTACAAAATGCAAGAATGTTCAAATGTAAGACCAATGTAAAATTGTTTCTAATTTGGAGAAAAGTGCAACAATTATGAGTTACAGATTAAATGTAAAACAACAGAAGTTAAAATTGAAAGGACAGAGTTTAAACACAAATATGTCAGAACTCAAAGGATCATACTTCAGACCTAAAACCATTTAACAATTAGGGCACAGACATCCAAAAGTAATTTTTTTTTCTCTTGACAATGTTACATATCGGTAGAAGAATCAAATGTAGGACTACGTTGGAGCTCAGCTTGATTCTGTGTAACATCAATCACACAGAACTGATTGCAGCACAGCGCTTCCAGAAGCTTCTACAATCACATGAACAGAGCTGCACGGACGAATAAACCTGAAGCTTACAGTAAAAAAAAGTTTACTTGTCCTTATAAGCCAGCTTGTAATAATGAGTTTTCTAAATGAATGTGGCACAGCTGCAATGCACACTTCATAAAACAAAAAATATGTAGGGAAGCTATAGAGACAAAAAATAAACATGCCATCAGTTACTTGCTTGAAGCTCTTCTTTTTTCTGGGGCTCAACTGGCCAAAAAGGAGTAAATACACTACACCACACAAGAATCAGAAGACAAAAGCAGACATTTGAAACAGAAGGTAACATACGCATAAAATCTCTGCTCATATTATTCTGACTTAAACAGTCAGTCTCATCTCAATCAATACAATACACCAGCAGCAGGGTACGTGGAAAAAATATTTACTCTTGTTTTGAATTAGTATAGCCTAGATAACAGTCTTTCTAAATTCTCCACCTTCAAAGAAAAAAGAAATAATCCCCATTAGCACTGCTGTATGCATTCATGTATGTACTCCTGGATGTTCAAGTCCCTTCCTTAAGCACAATCTGTCAATTTTCAAAGGCAGAATTCATTATTGCAGGTACACTAAAATATTTCAATTCCATTTGGATTTCATTTAAGTTGCTGCTTTTTTGGAGTAGCCCAGTTGTGTTAGTAAGGCACAACAGTACACACAAGCACACTGAAATTCACTGAGATGTACGTGATGAAAAGCCAAGAGTGGAGGACTCTCTGATCTGTAGCTACGTTTGTGAGTGCAGTGCTGACTGTGCTTTCCTTACTGCTATGCACCTAACGTGCTGTACAGCATCCCACAGGCACTGTACACAGCAGGTACGACATCTGCAGGCACACTCTCTGGATCTGCAAAACTGAAAAATTTAATCTAAACAACAGAAAAAAACAAAGGGCTTAGATACAAGGGGAAAACAACAATGTGCTGCTCATCATCCCTTACTGCAAAATTACTCAAAAAGACTTTTTCTGTAGGGATGGAAGGAAAAGTTTACTAGTTCAGAAATAACTGAATAATAGCAAGGAACAAGATGCTCAAAGGATCCTCAGACTGAAGTAGGAATAGCCCAGTTCTCTTTCTGATTAGACAGAATAAATTAAGAAGGCAATTAGAATAAAGATTGGACTGAGTAGCTAAGATTTTAATTAAGTAAAAAAAGAATGCTTTTCCTTCCATAGTCATCTGCAAGACCATAGGAACTCATAGTATAATCCCCTTTATTAGTCACAGCACACCACAAGAATAAAGATAAAACTGAAGGGGATTCAGCAAACATCCATAGGTGGCACTACACTGTGCTGGCCACGTGACAAGGGGTGGACAATTCAAAAAAGCTGCACGTTACACCCTCACCAAACACTGGGACATGCTTCAGTTCTAGGAGATAACTAGGATTCACAAAACAGACATGTCACAAGAGACAAAAGACCATAAAAAGCACCGAGCTGAACAGCTCATCCATTTATCACACAAATATTTATAGATCCTTTCCTGACCTTGACAGATGTATGAGGAATGTTTCCCTATAGGTGCACCCTGCATTCACTGACTCTGGCATTGGTTATCAACCAAAACTGGCGTGTGTATCATCCAGCACAAGCAGACAAGCTTGCATTACTGTGTGCTGACTAACTCCCAAGGAAGTCTCCCAGTATCAAAACAGAGGCACCTATACATCTGTACATGTTGTCACAGTGTTCAGTTTGCAAATGAACTATTTGAGCTTCTTTTTAGGTTCTGAACAGAATCACCGTATTTATCCATTTCTCCTCAGTGTTACAGACCTGGTACAGAATCTTCCTGCTGTAATAAAAGTTGAGGAAGTCTACTCTGGCACTATTCCTCACTTCCTGAGGCTCGTGAACAAAGCAACGTCGGCCCAAGCAACAGCCCAGGAACCATGATCCACGAGACATTGTACCTGAGATCTAATCCAAGATCATTTCCTAGATTACTTTTAGGACACAGAGGATATCAAGTACAGAGTTCTATGTCAGATTAATGGCAAAGCTAAAAATGCTGACTTCAAAGAATGTCCTGCAGATCAGGGGGCTGACAGAGGCCTTCTGATGGATCTTCTAACCCTGAGAATGCCATGATACATCTGCTGTCACAGTAACAGCAGCTCTAGTGCATTTCTTTATTTGTTCAACTGTTTCAATTGATTATGCACGGACAAGGCATTTTTTTCCACATTACTTAAATACTGAAATCTAATGGGTGCTGCCACTGATAGCATCCTTTACAATTCCAAAGACTTTAAAAGGCATGAAACCTCTGAGTACTCTGCTTAATGATGAAGCCTTTTAAACTAGAACTCCTACCTTACCCAACAGTATCACAGGTTCTGTTACTGAGGCATATCATAATTCAACCTAATGTCTCTTTGAATATTCCCATGTTTTTTACAGATACAGCAGACCTGAGTTGTGATTCTCAGAGAGATTCTGCATCATCCAGAGGGAAGTGGGACTTTTGGGTCCCTCTACCACCTTCTATTAAGGAGCTCACTGAGATTCCCCAGAATGAAGCAGCAACAAAGAGCAATAGAAAATGTGGTTGCTTGGTTCTGCAGGTGTGCTGGTGTCCAAAGGATGCAAAGTAAAGCAGTGTTTTCTGAATATAAGTTCTCCAGGTTCTAGTACATTTTATGGCAAAAGTTCGTTGTTAGTACAAGAATAGAATGTTCCACATGAACTTCTCTCACAATTTTTTATTCCTGAAGTCACGTGAGCAAAAACGGAACAAATGTTTCTGATTCACTTAACAGAAAACCTCACTTGTTTCAAAACAGCACTACAATTCTAGAAACTAGAATGAGGAGTTATAACCAAGGAAATACTATAAACAAGCCACAAAGCAACAGAACTTCACACAACACACAGTAGGTAACAATTATTTTAAATGCTATTTTTAAATGCTCAGTTTTAACACCTGTTATGCAACTGTAAACTGTATGCCACTGCAAACATAGTTTAATCAGGTTATCAGGTTAGTATTCACTAGGTAAACAATAGAACTTACCTCTCTTTCTGTGTGATGCTGCCAAATCCAAATCAACATTTCGTCTTCCACTCTAGATTAAAAGATAATAAAAGCCTCATTTCCTCAGGTGATCATATGTGGTGCATAATATTAGAATATTTAAATTTCATCCCTCACCCATAAAAGTGAGATAGTTAACAGAGCTATAATTATTTCAATTTTTTTTTACCATTAGTGCTTTCTCTTAACAATGATGAATTAATGTACCGAAATACAGTGCTGAACAAATGTTTCAGATGTACTTCCCATCTAAATATTCTTCCCTAAATACATCGTGCTGGTTTGCTTACCAGTGAATAACCTTCCTCATCTGATTCTGGCTGAGACAAATCAGATTCACTTCTTGACTTCATCAGTCTGTAGCTTGAGTTTGCATGGATTGAGCGACTTTCTGCTGTAAGACTTTCACTCCTGCTTCAGGTGCACACACACACACACACAGAAAAAAAATACTGATATTACACAAATGTAAGAGTTGATAGCCAAATTTAGCAGGTACCACAGTTTTATTTGGTAGCAGACTATCACAGAACATCACACGACCACATTAAAGAGGAATAGAGTGGTCTGATGGCTTTAATTATGCTTACACAGGGTATTAGTAAACTTTGTTACTTCTTAACAGCCTTACTGGTCAACTGAACAAATGGCAACCTCGAACGAGTGATTGCTCTAGAGCCTTGGTAAGTATTACACAGAGTAAACAAACACTCTGAGCTGAGAGGACAAGAAACAGAGACAGAGTAAGTGGGTGAAAAAAGCACTGAACTTATTAAAAACCCACCCATAAAATGCATCCCAAAGTTGGCATGCTGGAGATGAAAGCCACTTTGACAATGACAGAGGCAGCCACCCATGATTTAGGTACTAGATTTCCAAAAAGAGGCAAAAAGAATAAAAGGGTACTGAATGTATGTAATCTTCCTCTCTAATATCTTAATATCTTCCCCAGCAATATCTTCATTTAAAATATCAAAACAGGTTCTCTACACTGTACAAGCTTAAGTAGACTCAGACTAGTAGCATCACAATTCCTGTGTTATATTCTACTTTTAAACTCAAAGGTCTCTAGAATAAAAGTTTAAGGAGGTCAAGTTTAGAATAAATCTGTTTTACCACAAATATCCCAGGTCATGAAAATTAAAATGCATTATGTAGTACTTATACTATTTAAATTAAACACTTCTCCCACTCAATGAGCTGTCTGGCTTTATCTTTTTTTTTTCTCCTACACCTAACAACAAGTCTTACCCATGGCTATGTTAGAAATATTTATAAAAATCAATCATAAACAACACTTTTGTCATAATAGGCTTTGAAACTTTTGGTTTAGATGTATACAATATTTTTTAACAGTACTATATAGGACATTGGTACGGTTCAAAAAACCACAAATATGGTAAAAAAAAATTCCAAACACAAACAAATTACAGGAAAAATTAATAATTTTTCCAAGTACCTCACGCTGTCTGTACACCTGATGATCTGAACTATTTACCACTAAGCCCAATTTTGAAACTTAAATAGGGCCCACACAGAATAAATTCTTCAAGTTTGGTTAGCATGGCCAAGGAAAATTAAGAAAAATCACTGTTCTCAACAGAAGCATAACACTGCTCTCAGCAGAAATTTTCTTCTAAAAAAACTGCAATAATCCTCAGAGGAAAGCTGGGGTTATTTAATCAATTCTAAAGGGAGCAGAGAAGACTCAGTCATTCTGTAGAGTCAAAGCCCACCTTGTCATGAGCCCGATCCCCTCCGGAGCGGCAGAGGGAGGCTGCTGGAGCTGCCCATCCTCCCTTCGCTTCTGGAGCTCCTCAATGACAGGGCTCACTCCCAAGATCAACAAGGCACATCTGTGGATCACAGAGTTGCAGGCAGCAGTGTACACATCCTGCCCTTCTGTCAGATCAGTGCTGATCCTTCGTTCCTGCTGGGACTGAGGAGGTGGATCATCAAGTCTAGTCCCCGTCCCCGTGCTCATCCTATCTCGATCCCGACTGCGAGCTACTTCACGGGCTGATAGGAAACATTGAAATATTTCTGTAACATGCAACACAAAAAGAAAGTCTTAACTTCTAGACAAAGCTACAGAGAATAAAATATTCATCTACATCTTGGGCCAAAAATTTCCCCACTATAAAGAACAACTAATATTTTTCTAACGGTAAAAGAATACAATAATAATACAGTGCCATAAAAGAAGTCATGCAAACAAGTTAAATGAAGCATTTACACAATGTTAATTTTAAAATGAAGGACAATGCACTTTGACAGAACACCAAACACTCTTCCAGTGTCTTACTGCAACCCAACTCCTGTTTGGATAGCATCAAAGAGAAAGAGATTATTTCGTGTTTGCCTTTTAGCAGATGCATATAAAATAATGCTTCTGTAAATCTGTATTCCAGACACCAGAATATCTCCAATTTGATACTGGAACAGTTTCAGACTTTTATTAGCTTTGGGCACTACAGTGAAGATCCTATCAAAATTCGTAGCCTTCACGTTACCTAATTCTGCTGTAGTCTAAAGAGCCAGATTCTTCTAAAGAGTATGGGAGAGACCTTCTCAACTATGTCCAAAGAACTAAAGTTCACTTGATTTAATCATTTTAATTTTAAAGACACAGTTCCCCTTTGGATAGATAAACATTGTAACAGTATCCAGAGGAGCAATATTTGGAAAATAAAAAAAAAAATGGGCAGCTGTGTAAAATATTTCAAGTCGGCCAATTTCATTTTTTAAGCTATGTGCATTCTACAGAAATTTTCCAAGGCTAACATGAATGCTGTCTTGGAGAACGCTCAGTTCACAACAATGAAAAACCAACCCTGTGTGACTGTCTGTTGCTTTACTGAAACTGCAAAAATTAAGGATTAACTACCCCATCAAGATGGACTACAAGCCTCAATCAGTGTAACAATAGTTTGTGAAATTCACCTTTTTCAAGCTATCTTCTGAAGAATTAAACAAGATGTTTAGAAAGCCCAGGAGAAAATATGGCAAAT
This sequence comes from Pseudorectes ferrugineus, assembly GCA_008033365.1. Lineage (NCBI taxonomy): Eukaryota > Metazoa > Chordata > Aves > Passeriformes > Pseudorectes > Pseudorectes ferrugineus. The sequence continues at coordinate 133,766 of QWTY01004302.1, read as the reverse complement.
AGCGTTAAAAATACCAAACCCTGACTAAAACCTCCACATTTTTAAGAGCAGAGATATTCTAAGACAGCAGTGAATTCCAACACAATCAGTTCGCTATTATCAACAGTTTTGTTTCCAAACTTCAGAATAACATTACCCTTCAAAGCTTACTACATAAAATAACAGCACATACAAACACAGACAAAATTCTATATATAAATACTGTGGTGAAAACTCAAGAGATCTAATGACAAGAACTTTAGAGAAAACAAGATGAAACCAATTAGTCTTGTAGACAGTGCATATAGAAGTGTTGGTGTATGTCAGATGCCCTGAACTGCAGTGAACTTGCTTAGTATTCACATTCCTTTGTATCTAAAAACTCTCCTGAACCAATAAAAAGCACTACACCATTGTATAAACCTCTCAAAATGTTTATGCAGGCAAATATTTCATAATCTTTTAAATAATTTCTCAATTTTAGCTCAAAGAGAAAAAGGCACTGTCCTTCCAAAGGGCATGGCATTACTGACACACATAACCAGTACTTACTACCAGCTGTCATAACTTCATGTTCTCTTTCCTCCTCTTCATCTTCTTGTTCTGGGTGTCCTTCCTCCCTGTCACGTTCTGCCTGCTCCTCCATTTCTGCTTCTTCATCAATTGTACGAGTAAAAGAATGTTCTTGAGTATCAACATCAGCAGACTCCTGGTTATCTAGCATCTTGATTAAAAAAAATACATACATGAAGTGAAATTAATTCTCACCAAAATGAAAGCTAAATCTACAAGGACACAGGTATTGAATAAGTGGGTTTTTTCTATCAAAAAATACTTTTGGTATTGTGCAAAATAAACAACAAAGACAGTTTTAAATATTTAAGTTGGAAAATTTAATTTTCCTTTTGTAACTGTGACTCAGATTATTTGCAGAAAAATATCTCCTTGTAAATGCTTACTTAGACACTACAGTCAAACTTTGACACTTCAGCACCAAAGCCTTTAGAAACCATAAGCCTGGGTATGGTGTGCAAAAGCAAACCAGGTACTTTTTCCCAGTGGTATTAAACCTGAAGCAACAAATCTACTGCATGTATCAGATTTGCTGTATTGCATCTGTAAGGTTGAGGATTTCTGGAAGTAACAGAACTTACTGCACACACACACAATGTTTTCAGAAGTGCTGAGTCTCTTGCAGCTGTTAGACCCCTACCCTGAGAAAGGAAGTGGGCAAGACACACACGTCCCTGTAATATTAATCAAAAGTAGGAGACATACCTACACTATTTTAAAGAGCACCACTAGTGCTTTACAATACAGCTAAAAAGCCTCTTAATCCTGGTGTTACATGAGAATTTTGTTGATTAAAAATATCTTGCTTGTAGATTGTAAACCACAATTAAAAATCCTATCAGAGAAACCTGCTTTAAGGACTACTTTGTATTGCCAAATAGGCCCCAACCCTGTAAATTCACTGAACATTTCCATCATCAATGCTGACCTGGCTTAATAATGTGATTCAGAAGTTGCCAGTTTCAGGCCCAGTGCTGTCATATCAAACATTCACATAGGGCTGACAAGGACAAGTTGCCTTAAAGTAATGCTAGGCCTAAGAAGATAATGTGGCCATGGAGGAAGGAAGACAGGGTAGGCAAGAAAGGGGAAGAGAGAGGTTCAGAGATCAGAGGCCCAGATAATGCAGCTGGATTCAGGAATGGCAGCCAGACAAAGCTGTGGCCTGCTCAACACAGCTGAGCCATCTCCAGCTACGCTGTAGGGCTTCTATGGCCCAGCATTCTAGAGATGGGAACAGGAAAAACCAGGCTCGAGGCTGTGCTTGAGCCAAATGATGCCAATCAATCATTTGCTTTAATAGATTTAATACCACATACTCCAGACTAATGGACTCCTAATTATACCATGCCTATTTTCATTTGAAAACTCATGAAGGTTTTTCAACAGGATAGAAAAAAATACTGGAATATATATATATGAAACTAACATTATGTAATATTTTCATAATAGCCAGCAAAGCCAGAAGAACTGGAAAGAGATGTACAGCCTTACCCATCTGTCTCTAGAGGATGATCTGGTCTGAATAAGCTCCATGTTCTTGCAGGCAAGCAAGCGACTCCGAACTTTATACACACAGCGGTAAACTTCTGCCAAGGCCTTGCCAGGCTGGTACCTACAGAAAATCACACCCAAGCCAGAAAAAAATCACACAAACTTCCATTCAAAAAGTAAAGCTGAACTTTTAAAAGCAGCTTCAAGTTACTTGCCTGCTCTCACCACAAGCTTGACTAAGTAAACTTGTGTGTTTCAGAAGAGCTGCAAGGACAAATCTGGACACAGTGTCTAGGAGTGATTCATTACTTAAAGTTGCAGTATCCCAATCTGAAAATAGAAAGGATTCATCAAAACTGGCTACTGTTCCCAAAAACCAAAAATATTTGTTTTTTCAATATTGTATTCAATATCTTGATCCATTTAAATCCCTTTTTTGTTTCTTAAGGAACTGACTTCTTAATTTCAAAATAACTTTTCCCCACTTTAAAAAGAACCATTATGAAAATAATATTGCTCTACTATAAAATAACTGAACTGACAAGCAAACCTTCACGAAGCACCATAATTTTGCACGGGGAAATAAAAAATTACTGTTCCCCTTTCTTTACAAATATGCTTATCATATTTTTTTCTGTTAAACATTATCTATAAATCCTTGTAAGCTGCTGTAGAAATGACAAAACTTACCTGGTCTAACACACCTGCTCCTCAGCAAGTTCCATGACTTTGCATGCGATGCTATACTAACGTGACCATACAACTTTCAGTCAGCTGAACAAAGCAGATCCACATCAACTCTTAAGGAACCCAGTTCCACCGCCTAAATTATACATATTAGCCCATTCCACTCAGATTTTGCAAACAGATAACCAGCACTTTTTTTACTGGAATTCCCACTTCTGTGGAATTCTGTAACAGAATTCCCTGTGTTGCTCTCAACAGGCACACAATACCATCAGCTCTTTTCTTCATCTGGCTCAGCTTGGCCAGAGCTACAGAAAATTATCTCTGGATACAGCAGTTCCAGTACAACTACAATGCTCAGTGGATCTCATTAAAAGGAACCTGGAAAGCTTGAGCAGGAAACCCAGATTTTAGGCAATAAGCATGAAAAACCATTACTACCGTAAGACCAGCCTCCCAGAGACTTGAAAAACAAAAGACTTACCCCTTTCATTCCATTCCTAACATATTTTGCAAGTTACTTTGCCTTCCCCCATCTCCTCCCCTTTAATTTTTCTTTTTAATTGCAAGTTTCACCCTGCTCTACTCAGAAAATAGAAAAAACCACAACTGAGTAAGCAAACAAGAGTTTCTTCTTACTAGTTCAGAGGGAAAAACAACATTGAGCTACATGTTTGCCAAGCACTGAAATTGGTGTCAAAAGCAAGTAACAGAAAAAGCAAAAGAAAGATCATGGAACATAATAATAAATTCAGTTTATCATGTTGTAGAATTAAAAATTGTTGCCAAAGAAAACACAGGACTGTGCTATGAGTATAGTTGGAGCATTTAACTTGCTTTCAACATACACAGGTATTTTCAACACCTTACCTTTACTGACAGCATAGTCCTGCATACTGATCCAGAGGCTCCTTGCTGGCTCTTTTGTACAACCCAAGGCCAAATCAACATAGACTGTGATCTCTGGTCTCAGCTTATAATCAAAGGGCTTCTGTTCCTCATTTCCAGACAGGGCCACTTCTAACAAGGAGCTCATGCATTTGTCTAACAGAAGGGAAATACCAAAGAAATTAAACTCTGCAAATTTTGAGGATTACACACATCTATCAAAAAGCATTTAAACCAGTTTTCACTTTTCTCTTAGTTAAAAAAAAAAAAAATCAAGACATGTCATTGTCCCTCCACAAATTTACCTTACATAGGGAAGTGGCTTAAAATACAATCTATATAAAACCTATGGAGATTCAGATGCATTATCCAACTCTTCTTCAACAGCATAAATCTTTATCATTAATTCTGCCTGAACTGCACAGCTATACACTTGCAACTACTGCCTGGACCAATTTCAAAGCACTCTGTGTCTTGTAAGTAAGTCTTGAAGTAACCTACTCAGAACCAGAGGGAGGAGGCGATGTGAACTCAGAGGAACAGGGCACAAAGAAGCACAAGCAAGTGCTCCATTCAGATAGGAAGGGATGACTGGAACACCACTGCTGAGTCCTTAACAATTCTGGTAGATCACAAAGACTGAAGTTTGCTATTAATAGCATTGTTTCTAATTAATAAAAAATTCATTTTGCAAGTGGAATAAAATATAAGAGACTTTCCAATAATTAGTATGGAAAATTGAGTCCCTGGAGTGTCTGTTAAATGCTGAGCATCTAAGACTAAAACATTTCCAATTAACTCTCTGAAGTCTGTAGTCTTTCATTGAGAAATTGCGATTTTTTTCTCCTGTATGCATTTCCAAGACCCTTTATAAACTACATCATATACCTAAATACCATTTTAAAACTTTTTGTATTACTACACAAAAGGACAAGAATGCTGAAAGACAAACCTTAAGTACAGAGACTTATTCAAACATCATCAGAAACTGCACACCTGAACACAAATATTTACACCGACCATTAGCCACTTGCAGTGAACGGCTCACCCAAATGAGGAATATCCATCTCCACTCCATCGCTGAACAGCGGTGTTTTGAGCCAGTAGGCCGTGTCCTGCTCCTCGGGGGACACTGGAGGGCCCTGCAGCATCCCCCCCAGGCAGCGCCCGATGAGCAGGGCCACCGTCCTCTCCAGGTCCACCAGCCACACCCACGACTGGGCAGGCTGCGGCAGGGGCACGCCCGCAGGGTCGATCAGCTCAGGGCCACCTGAAAATATTCACTGCAAGGTTAGTCACTGGCACCCAGCTGTTACAAACAATTCCAAAATTAATGGCAGATCTTGCTAATATTTCCCAGTTAAGAGCAGATTTTCCCCTCAATCAGCAAACTTTCAACTGAAGAAACAGCAGCTAGGACAACCAGGTCACTGAACATTGGAACTACAGCAGCAGCAGAGGCCACCACCATTCACGGTACAGCTGTTCATGAAGTAAAGGCTCTTTTAAACTCTGCCCAAGAACCTGCTTTGTCTAATACACACTTCTTTGTGCTCTGATAAACATGTATAGATAAATGATACAACTGGAAACTGCACTCAGTTAGAGCAGAAAAAAATATTTCACAGCAAGGGATATTAATACTTTAAGGAAATTGAAAAGGAGATGTAGTTTAAAAAGACATCCATCTTAAAAGAGAAAGCTAAATTCCACTACAAAAGGTGCCACTGTTTATTTTTCAGATTAAGAGCATGTTTGTTATCACACTTACCATGAAGAGGCCACTGTAATTCCTGATCTTCCAAAAGGGCTGCAGCAGGCAAGAGTCTGTTGAGACGATCTAAAGGTGGCAGCAGATCCAGCAGGTAACTCAGCAAAGGCCGGGCTACTGACACTGGCAGCAGCAACAGTGAGTTGACAATCTGAGAGAGCATACTGCCAGCAGCTGATACATAAATCACATCTACAGAGAAAAAACCAAACCTGAATTAGCTACAGTTATGGAATTATGTAAGCACAATTTAACAAGTCAAAGAATTGCACTTCAGCTATCTCAGAATGTCTTAAAAAAGGTTGAATTGATGGGTTTAGTTAATAATTATTAATCTCTTATTTTAGTTACACACTTTTCGGTAATCACAATAATTGTACTTTGAAAAACAAATCTAGGACTAATGAAACTGAAACAATAATGCACATTCTGTATTCTGTTCATATTCACATTCTGGAGTGAAGGTGAACAGAATGGAGAATTCACGTTCTCCAACCTGTACTTTTCCGGCACACAAAATGTCCTATCAAAAACATGAACCAGGTGCCATTCCTGGGTAGACACCTCATCTCCTCCTTTGGGGGAGACTTGGGATGCCTACTTCATGCAGATATAGGAAAAGTAAGGGATTTTTTAATTCAAACCTAAGCAAAGAAAAAGTGCCCTAAGCTTACAGAGCCATCATCACTGATTTTTCCATGGACATTTACCTCTTAGTTTTTCCCCAACACTACCATTCCAAGAGCTTTCCTTAAGCAGTGTTGCAGAACGGGAATAGATATCTGTAGCATGAGGCAATAGAAGCTGAAGGTGTTTGTGAAGCAGTGCCACACTGCTGGAATTCTAGAAGGAAACAAATATAAGAATAATTCTGTAAATATATATGAGGGGTTCACTATTTAAATCACTTCAACTTTCAAATACTCAGAAGATTTTCAAAAGGAACCTTACAACATTCTGGTGCTTATGAATATTGAATTATTTTTTTCTCTTCTAAATGGTAAAAATAAGGACACACCTCAGTAACACTGTTGATGTGGCAATAAGCCAGCAATTGTTTCTGCAGGGAACATAAAAGCTCATGCAGATGAGCAGGTTGGCTGTTTTCTGATGATGATGTACCTAGTAAAAATTTATCACTGTTTTTTTCCAGTTCTCCGAAGGCTTGGTCCTATTAAGACAAAAGGGGGAAAAAGATAACAATTAACTCTGCTTCAAGTGCTATAATACTTTGCTATCACCTAAAAATAAGCATTTTTATCTTTACTATGTGCACCTGTAATTAATGGAGAAATTGGATAATGTCAAGTGGATCATGGGATAACCAAACTTGAAATTATAATTGTTTATAATGTCACAAGAGTGACTGTGGTAGCTGTCAGGTGAACATTTCTTAAAATGTTTCTTTCACATGCAGCAACGCTTTTATTCCTCACCAAGGATAACTAGATTAAAAAACTCACTTCCTAACCTAGCCCCCAAAGCACAATGTGTTAAAATAAGTAATAATTCCTTAGGATCTGTTGTGGGCTGATGCATTAAGATGCCTCACATTAGAATCCTTCCTTGCATTATCTAGGATGGCAGTACAAGGAGAACACAGATGGCTGCTTGACTTCCTTTGGAATCCATTGGAAAAACTGAGTTAGTTTCAAGCAGCCGATTCAAAGCAGACTGAAGGAGGTCTAGAGAGAAGAACAAAACACTGCCACCCTGCCCTGAGGAGCTCCACACTATGCCAGCGAAGTCCAAAGCTGATTTCTTCTCACTGTTGTATTTAACTGGCTGGTTGAATAAAAAGCTGAGTCAGTGATTTGCTCTCACGCTCCCCTACGCTTTCTAAGAACACCAATCTGGCTGACACACTGCGTTTAATAAGGCAGCTGACCTGTACTTGCTGCTCTATTACAAGGTAGTTACCACCCTAGTGAAGTTAATTAAACAGATTCATGCTGCTGGTGTCTGCTTATCGTTCCCTGGTGGCTGAGATTATCCTGACAAACAACGCATACCATCGATTCACTTCTTGTGTTACATTCTATCTTCCAAAAAAATCTGAAGCCAAAGCAAGAGCAATAAGATAGCCTGATATGAAACCAGCTGCATTTACATAAGTCACCTTAAACAATAAATATCACTATAGCAATATTAGAACCATGCTGTTAGAGATAATCTAAATGACTTTAGTCCACTTAAAGACAAATACACGTGGGACTGCTACTTTAGATAAACAAAATGAGCATCATTTTCTTAAGACCAGGACAAAAAAGTAACCCTTCCAAGTATCAAAAATTAATTATAATTTAAAAAATAAATATGAAGCCTATACATACTGTATAAAATCCCAAGTTTCTTAGAAGAGTCTTCATTAAGATTTCAGCTAGATGAGTATCTGGATGACTGCTCTGGACAGCATATGCTTGATCAGAGAGGTTTCCATAGCTGATACACAATGAGGAAGTTTCTGTGGTATCAGATGGGGAGCTATAGCCAAGCAGGGAAGCTACGTGGGTGTGATCTTGCAAGCTTGTCAGAATGATGTCCAACTGCATTCTCTAAAGAAAAATGTTTAGACACAAAAATCACCCTTTGTTAATAAAGATAAAATAATGAGCTAAGAAAGAAAAGCATTAGACATTGTTACCCAATAAAAATATTCTAATGGGACACTGAAATAAGCTGGAGGGCTTTACCAAAATACTCCAGGTTTTCCTGAAGGTTTGTGCTATTAGAGAACAGATAAATATACTGAATTAGACTGACCATGCCTAGTAAAAATCTGAGATTAAGAGAGACAGAAACTAGATTGTCCACATGGTGGGCAATGAGGTTAAGACACTGAATCAAACACTTTCTCCAGCCTGTCCTGCTTATCTGATTATTTGGGAAGACAGGTGGGGGACACAATTTTTCTACACTGTACATAGGAAAAAGGGTACAAAAAAGAACCTTGCAGTTATCTTTGCAAAGTAGGGTGAAATCCATGTAGGGAAAGCATTATACAAGTATTCATCCCAGAAAACAGTTAATTTTCTGTTACCAAGGCTTGTTAAATCAATCTAGCATTCAAAAATACCTGATCTTTAAACTTGTCTGGGTACACTACCACAGCAATTCCTAAGTTCTGTGTAGTCGACCTTCATTTGAGAAAACAAGCAGTACCCCCTGCCTCACTCCATTCTGGTTTAGTCAGGCTGCCCTACAGATTTTGTTACGCTGGGGTTTGCACTGCATCTCCTCAGAAATGTGCTTGCACTCTGCAAACAAGGCTCACCTCATAGCTCAAGATGTTCTCACAGAAAAACCGAAAGCAAACCACAACTGCTCTCAGGCATATTTTTACTTGACCTTACCTGTCCTTTTGATAAGCTTTCCCATCTATCAGGACCTTGGGGTAGAAGAGAATGGAGCAATTCCATTCTCTCTCGCAATGGAGGAAGTAGCATAGTTGCTCCAACTGACAGAGTCTCAATTACAACCTGAAATTGGAGCAGCAGAAAATACTTCAGTGGAGAAGGGGGAATAATCAACTCACCTGTATCCTTAAAAAATACAGTACATCACAAATTATATATCCCAAATATCTGCTTAATTTCATTTAATATCGGAATTCTACCACACAACAGCACACTAATCTTTTATGCTGTGATGCAAACGTGCAGTACACTGTAGGAGTGAAACAAGACCAACAAAAGTTGCTATTTCCTGTAAGAGTGCATCTTAGGAGAATTACTCAACCAAGTTAGTTACTCAATCCACAACAATAACATTTTAGGTTCATTATTACAAGGAAGAATAATTTAAAAGTTACAAAATAAAGCAGCTTTTTGAAATTCTTATGCAAACACTCTCCTCTGCTTTCAGATCATTACACAGTGATGGTGACTACATTTTTTAACTTTAATGAGTAAAACTAGCAAGTCAGAAACGTTCAGAAAATCAGATAAATATCTAACTACACAGTCAGAAAAAAAAGAGAAGAGAGTAGTACAATTTTCACATGTAAACAACAAGGCATTACTTACTTCCTGAATTTCATCAGGGACAGAAGAGTCCATCAGTCTGAACAAGAGGTTTCGAAGAGGACCAGCCTGCCGGCCAAGAATGCTGGTGGCTACACCCCCAGCCAGTGCAAGTGCAAGGTGATTAGAAAGCAGCTTCAGACACAATTTAAGAAAATTGTGATGTTCCCTGTAAAAGAAATACATCCCTGTTAACCTCTCCTATTATTACCATTACTCCCTTCCACTTATTTGTTCACTAAGCTTTTAACTCTCCTTTGATTTTTCATACCAGAAAGGCAAGTAAATTCCAGCTGGGAGTTTAAGGAAACTCGTCTGAGAAACTTACTGCCAATCTGCTTAAAAGAACAAAAACTGAAACTGGAATAGAGAAGTGTATCTGTGAACAATGGTTACAAGAGGCATTCACTTTAGATTAGTAGTCCCATGAATTATGAGGCAAAACCATCCCAAAATACAGAAATAAACAATAATATTATACACAGAGGAAAAAAAACTTTTAAGTAATAAATGTAATCTCTCAGAAGATTTAGCAGTACAACAATTGGGTTAAAACCAAGGACCCAGGACATTCATTTCTAGTCCTCTTAAAAAAATTTGAAACACTGGTTACAGGAGTAAGAGCTGACAACACAGAAACAGTAAATGCATTTCAACTACACAGAAAAATGTGTTTCAAAGGAAGACTCTGAAGTAAAGCATTGAATTCATTGCATAATGAAAATAAATTTCAGAATAAAGATCCTGCTACATTTGAGACACTGTAAAGCTCCTCTGTCACACAAAGGCACTAGAGTAATTCAAACCAAATGGCACCTGAGTGAGCAAGTAAACCAGACTAATGCTTGTTAAAGAACAGACTAACCAGGACTAAGCCGTGCACCACTGCTGGAAAGAAAAAACAAATATAAAAATCTGTAACATGCATATGCTGTATGTACCTTGATGAAGGAAAAGGAAGAGGAGGAATTTCACTGTTAATTTTGTCACAGTAGTGCTCGAGAAAAGAACGAAGATGTGAAAAGGTACTTTCTTCAAGGTCGACACAATAGGGTCTGTGCCATGCCACAACTTGCCTGGAATCACACATCAAAGTAAATTACCTTCTGGAAATACTTTAACTGCTTCAATAAATTAATAGTTTGAACAGGTTGAATACACACTTAACTAAACCAGCTTCTTTCTTAGAGCAAACTAATACAACTATGGCAGACCAACTTCCTGACCCATGAAGGCATTTTCTACTCTCTTTTCTGTAAAACTCTTTACAATCAAACACTCCACATTTATGGACAAAAACACCTCAATGCCATAAATCTGAAGCCATATGCATTTAATCTGATTTGTGCAAAGGCTGACCAGTACTCACAAAGGTGGTTTTAGTACAAATGTCAGATTAGAGACTTCGATAAAATGCAGGGAGAACTCAAAAGGCGAAGTAGCACTTAGCCCTATTTGGGTCTCACTATTTCCTTAATTGATAGCTCCCTTGAAAACAGGGCATTTGAAATTCTTCAATTATCTTCCAAATACTAAGTTTTTCTGTTTCTTTGTGTTAATCCATACATAAAAGTTTACTGGTTCACTCCAATCACTTGCTAACATCTTTGGTGTAAAAGTATTATTTGCGTTATTATATATTAATAACCAAACTATTTATTTAGGTACCTATTTTTAGTTTAACATGTAACCATACAGAAATTTTTTAAGATCTCTAAATGCACCTCAGTAATTTGTCTGAACTTCCCCCTTTCCCAAAGTCTCCTGATTAGTGTACTCCTTATTACAGTAAAAGAAACTTCCCAAGCCATAAAAAATCCCCTCAGAAGCAAAAAATAAAAAATCCTGAGTTGTTTCACCTCCCAGTGACTAACCTGTCAATTTTTAGTAAACAGAGGTAGGTTTTGTCTAACTGCACAAAAGAAATGTTCCTATACAAAGAAATATCCACATCTTTGGTGGTGATACATTTTCACTTGTACCATGCAACAATTAGAGAAGATGAGGGAGGAAAGAGGAGAGGAAGAAGACTTTCCAGACCAAAACATTACAAGCAGAATGCTTGACACACATGATGTGGGAACACCTTCAGGAAATAAATAAATGTATCCCAAAGTGGACTTGTATAAAAGAATAAAATTATACCTGTCCCAAACGTCATTGTTACCTGTCCCTTGGAAGAGCTGTCCAGGCAAGGCTATGGGATGTTCCTGCTGAAATCTGTTGAATTGCAACTCCATCTAAACCACTTACTTTCTTCGGTTTAGTAATGGGGCCAGTAGAGTTTCCCTGACCACACTGTCCCATTGAATTGTTACCCCAAGCATAAACTTCATTATCTATAAACATAAATAAAGCAGAAAACAAAAGATGAGATACAACTGCTTTTGACCAAGAGGAGGATTATGTATTTTTACACCTTACTCTCTTTACCATGAGAAAGTGCCAAACAGTGACTGTCCCCAATGGAAATGTCAACTATTCTGGTAGCAGCCAGCTCTTCAATGAGCTTGGGTCTGAGAGCAGTCGCCTCCGAAGAGCCACAGCCAAGGCAGGCCCCGCAGCCCCACGCGTAAACCTGGAGCAAACCAAGCACAGAACAGCTGCAGGTCAGACTTGCGGTACTGGTGAGCACAACAAACATCTCAGCAAACCACCTGCACAGTAACTGCAATTACACTTTCAACACAACGTGCACAGGACTTTCCTGACTGGAACACACATCTCGTACAGTGTTCCTTCCCCCAGCCACTGAGGTGACTGGCCACAGAGCACAGCACTGGGGAGGCTGCTGCAGGAAAACAAACTGCTACAGTGAATGTCAACATTCCAAATGTCCACTTGGAAAACGCACTGCCTTTGAGTCACAGAGCTGAGGGTGGGGAGGCCAGTTGGGTTACACATGTGGAAATGCTTATTGGATGACATGTATCCATCATGCCAGGAAGGGCCCTCCTTTACCACCTCAGCATTTATCTCCAAGAACTCCTGAGATTTTTCAGATTAGAAATAAAACTTTTAGTTAACACCTATATTCTAATAGGCATTTAAAAAACCTATTAAACCACCTAATCACCTGAGTTGGTTACTGTATTAAAAATTACAAGCATTCCACTGCTGTTTGTATCTTGAATCCAATTTGATTTTATGCTGGTTTACATTTATTAACCTAAAAATACTCTGTTTTCTGTGACTAAGCAAGAATCTTGAAAAGTGTGTTTTAGATGACTCTTAGCACATTTTGAATTACTCTTGTGCATTAGGTACTTCAATCTCTAATCAAGAACTTCACTTCTGCTTAAGTACTAGTTGAACATTTTCTCAATAGTCAAAATAATAAATGCTGAGATTATGTGGACCCAACATCTTCTTTACCAGCTCCCATAATTTGAGAGAAAACTTGGTTTTGCCTACCTGCCCTGTTGATGTCAAGGCAAGTGAAGACTGGCTTCCAGCACAAACTTTTCGAATAAACATTCCTTGCAAGGCTTCTATAACTTTAGGTTTATATACTCTATTTGTATCACCATGACCAAGTTTGCCTGCAAAACGAGGAAACACAACTGGAAGGTATTTTCAATGGATAGACAATAATTAAGAGTATCCCAAAAAAATTCTTTTTGGATTACCAAAAATGTCAGAGTGGATTTTTAACATTAAAACACATTACATATTTTATAAAACCTATTCTCTTTCAATTACAGTAGTTACAGACTTGAAGAAATATATATTTATTATAGTCTATTTTAAAATTGAAATACTAATCCCAGGCAGTTTAAATGTAATAGCTTGTAAGATGTGAATAGCTACTGTCATATAATGAGTGAGCTTACTTGAAAGTTATCAGCACAACATTTTTTCCAGAATTGTTCATCCATTCACTGACCTTTCTGTGCTGTGAAACCCCTCCCCTGCTGAAAATCCATTTTTAAACCCTATGATCTTGCAGGTGAACTTCAAATATTGTATTTAGATTTTATAAGAATCCTTTCCTTGAACAGCTACCAAATGACGAATAAAAACCAGAACCAAACTGCAAGGAGTACTGAAACTATGAGGCAGATGGAATAAGACAAAAATTACTACCAAAACATTAGTTTTACCTACCATTGTCTCCTCCTCCAAACGACCACACTGTTCTCCCATCTTTAGACAGAGCTATTGTGTGTGAACTGCCACAGGAAACCTCTCCTACATTGCTGATATCTTTTACTAAAGTTGGAATGTTGCGGCTGTTGCTGTCACCATGACCTAAAGAAAAAAGAAAAAAGTATTTTCTTTTTGTGAAGATTTAAGTTCTATTTCTGTTTTGCAACCATAAGATTTTGCAAATTTCACATGTATTGCAGTCATCACAAATGATGATTTCTGCCCACTTTTCGGAAAGATTCGTAGTAAGGTTTGGAAGACATCTGTGGTAAAGTTAAACATTTAATCTTTATGACATACTCCAGAACACCTGTTCATATCTCACTGCCTCTAAAACTTATGATTATTTTCTACCTAGCTGAAAAGAAATAAAAAGAATTGCTAGTAGGACTGCCTTTAATATCAGCTGATCAGGTAGCTAGACTTCCCAATACTGGCAGTGGGTACCCTGCACAGCACGAGGAAGCTGCAGTAAGGGCGCTTTGTCACTCCCGTCAATACTGCCCAGACAGAACAGATCAGCCCCTCAGCTGCCTTCAGACAGCCACAGTTCTAACAGGTCCTTTCTGCAGAAACCAAATACATTACAGCTATCACCGACTTCATAAAAAGTTTTATTTCTACTAAACTACAGAAATTCTGTGGATATGGAAGAAAAATGGAGAAGAGAGGAAAATTAATACCACTGGTATCCATAACTGATTAAACACGAACAACTTCCTATAACCTAATGAAACGTTACTTTTTAGCTGCGTGCTGGAACTCACCATTGCACACTCCAAGACCCCCAAAAAACATCAAAACTCCACATTAATCTAAAACTCAAGGAGAACTTTTCCACAATTCCCACCAAAATTCCAGTTAAACCTCCAACACAGAGTTCTTTTCTTAACAATAGGGATGCACTCAGAACTTCTACTGATTCCTTTGAAAGCTGTGACTGTTAAACATTGTCCTCATCTTCCACCCCTGCCACTTGCTTGCTTTTACCCCTCTATACTTGGTGATTGTGACATTCAAAGAAAAGAAAACAGACGGGAACTAAAGCCCATCTTGAAACAATTTTCGATGCAAAACCTGTTGGTTCAACTGAACCTGCTCAAGAAGGGTGGTTTTATACCAGGCATAGCAGCTGTACAGCAAAGATGATGAAACAGACAAGTGAACTTGAAGCAAACAGTAATACAGGGTTTCTTGTTTCGGTTAAATTTAACTTTTTAGATGTATTAAGGTAAAAGGACACTAAGCCATTCTGGCAAACTTAACATCAAGTATCCTTATTAGAATCAGAGCCTTGATATTATTAGCCAGTTACTGCTGACTGTTCAAAGAATCATTCTACCATCACACTAGATGAGGTTTATCTAGAATTCCAGTTTATTTTAAATGTCTACTGTTTACATTCCAGTGGCATTAGCAACCAGATAGTCTTATGAATGAATAAAAGCAGCTTGCCTTGAAATGAAAAATCTTTTAAAAAGAGAACTTTGTAAAATTAACTGCATTAAAAACTTAAAGAGTCTCTGCACTAGTCATCTGTATGCACACAGAGGGGTCAATTAGAGAACAAGGCAAACAGATGTATAAAATCATTACTAGACACAGGAACTTTTCTAAAAACATCTCAAGAAATTTTCAGATTACCTAATCTCCCAAAGTCTCCTTCTCCCCATGTGTACAGCTCTCCATCTTCTGTAACAGCAGCACTGTGTCTGTAGCCCGCTGACACACACACAACCACCTACATTACATGCAAAAAGAAACATTAAGTTTTTACACAAATCAAGTAGGAACTTTGAAAGCTTGGGAGAGTCAAGTTTCAGAAAGAGTCTACATAACCTAACTTGTTCATTCACATGGATCAAGTACACACAATCTTTGCAATCTTTTCTATTTATTTGGTAAGGGGAATAAGTCCATAAAAAGACAAGTTTATATGTAAAACTGCTAATGATTTATTTATCAAGTAGCTTTAACATCATGATATCCTAGTCTTACAGGAGCAAAAAGAAGCATCAGTGGATGTTTAAAACACTAAAAAGGTGTATGTGACAGCCTTGATGTTGCAGCTAGCAAAACTGAAACTGCAATTCAGCGAAAGCACCTGAGCAAGTTTGACTCAAGACTATGGGAAGCTTTCCTTACAATGCCACTGCCCAAATCACAGGCCTAGAGGCAACCCTAAGGTCTGGTGCTTTGCTGAAAGCAGACCCAGCCTCAAAGAGAAGTCTAGAAAAAACACAGAACTTTTTCTTAAGATTTTATATATTTCAAACTTTACACAACATCCCAACTGAACAGAACAACAACAGGTGCTCTACTATAAAAAACATACCTTTCCTTGCAGGGGACCCTGAATAAGTTTGGGATATTTCTGAGTTGAACTATTTCCATGTCCCAGTTTTCCGTAGTCACCGTCACCCCAGCTGAAGACTTCCCCTTCTGTTGTAAATGCTAAAGTGTGACCATCAGATCCTTTTGAAGATGACACCTTTTTAATAGACCTATGAGGCTCAAAAGTCAATTTTTTCAATGTGGACTGATTATTGGAGTCTCCCAGTCCCAGTCTCCCATAGCTGCCTTTCCCACAGGCTCTAACAGAACCATCCGTAGAAATGACAAATGTACAATATTGTCCAGCTTCAATCTACAAAGAGAAAAAAGGACATAGAAATGCAGAGATTAGATAAATCCAAAATTCACATATAGGTATTTTTTAACAGAATTTCAGGTTTCTTCATATAACATAATGTAAAAATTAAAAATAATTTGGACTTCAGCAAGCAGTAAAACTAAAATTCTTGGGAAATATTTTATGATTACATCTATTTTCATGACTAAAGTATGTAAACAGTGATTATTTTATTTATCTGTATCTCTTCTACAGACTACAGAACTTGTGCTGCAGCATTCAGATCTCCAAAACTCATGGCTGGAAATCTTAATTTTTTTAAAGCAAAAAAGACAAAGTAACAGCTGGATAAAACACTGTAGGTTTTGCTTAATTTTAACCAGTACCAAGTGGTAACATCACAGAAATATGCCAAATGCTAAAAATCCACTCACTTGAGACTACGCATTTTAGTTACGTGAACATCAAAGAAATAAGATTAAAAGCTTTTAAGAAAATAAGCACTTGCCCCTGTTGGGAAGTCAGTGCTCAGCTGAGGAATGTCCCAACAGCAAATGGACTAAGACAGAAATAATTCCCTATAGGAATCTTAACACAGCAGAAGCACAGAGGAGGTTCCATCTGAAGCATAAAGGCACATCATAAAACAGCCCCAAACAGGTGGCCACAGCCCTATTTAATGGGAATTAATGTCTTCATATAGATAATACTACAACAATCATCAATGAAGGCTAAGTGGAAAAATCACATAAATTTGTTGTAGAGTTGTATACAGAACCATTAAAAGAGCAACCCATTCACTCAGATCATGCATTCTGTTCTTGTGTATTAGTATTTTGAATGTTTTGAAAGTTTTCTGAATGGATAATCTTGTTTTATGATCTCCAGTCCTGCAGCCCACTGGAATATAAAATACATCCGTGACGTCCATAGAAACAATTTCAGAAAACGCACCTAAATTGTCTAGTGACCAAAAAGTGCTTTTACTTAAGTCAACACTGCAAAGCCAATATAGTACCAGAAAAGCAAACTATTATATTCCAGGTCATGCATCAATAGAAGTGCTCAGTTGCAACTGCAGAATCTGTCACTGAGAGCAGAAAAAGCATGTACACTGATTTTCAGAAAGCTAATTAAGGTTGCTGTGTCAGCAGCTAGCCCAGTTTGGAGTTTTAAACTTGGCAATCTTGGGTGTGAAAACCGCCAATGGAAAAGAATGTGGAGTAGTTAAGACACCTTTTAACCAACATTAAAAAAAAAAAA
>QWTY01004302.1:71048-116178 GCA_008033365.1 Pseudorectes ferrugineus | reverse complement strand
TTTATCTGTGTGTGATCTGTGTGTGTCATTAGAAACAAACCAGAATGTTTTTCCCAGGCATCAATAAAAGCAGTGAGATATTCTCAGTAAAATAACCTGTGTGATCACTTCTGAGCATCATCCCTTCATTACAACTTGACACTCAGAAATAAAGTACTATTTTTCAATTTCATACTGTGACTGTGGAGCTGCTGAATGTCACATAATGTACCACTAATAGATGTCACTCACCGTCTGTGCATCAGAAAAACTTGGAGCAAGCTTAGGTTGAAGTATTTTCTCTTGAGTTCCTTCTACCAGCTGATGACTGCTGTTACTGCCCCACACATACACTTCACAGGTCTCCGATACAATGGGAGCATCGCCCGTTTGAATGCTGTCAGGGCTGGCACATGTCCTTGAATAGTCTGAAGCCATTCGACAAACCTGTTCAAACCAGAGATTTATTACACAGTAGCACTTTATGTTTCTTCCTATACAGTCACAATGTTTAATGCAGCTTTAATTGCCCCTCAACACAGTAACTGCCTAAAATACAAATCACAATGACCATATCATTAGCTTGCCCAAATGATTGTTTCACTACATCTTAGTTTTTCAATGCTTTTTTCACCTCTTCTACCCCCAGAATAACTCAGCCAAGACTGGACTATGGCCACACGTGCACATCAATCACATGTTTGAGGGGGAAGTAAACTACAATAACTTATTTTTTCAAGACATACCTCTTCAAATAAACACAGAGCTGCCTCATACAGAGAACATAAGCCATCAGATGTTCTGGTTGGCTCTCTCCATTGACTTCGATCAGCAGATGATCCCTACAACGTTTAAATGTTGTAATTAGGAGAAACACACTTCCAATACAGCAACAGTCCACCTGAACAACATAGATTAGGGATTTGTTCTTATAGCTAAGCAAAAACGAATGGCTCTTTCCATAAGCATAAGTACACTACCTCTCTCCTGAGCTGTGATATCTGCATACACTTTAGGAAACAAAACTGTCACAAGTGCTAGTCCAACATTCTTACTGTCTCAGTTTTGTGAAAGTATCTGGGTTCAGAGTTAATTTCTCCTAATACTATTTTGTAATGAAATGCATGTTATTTGCATTTAAAGTGATAATTATTTTGAAATCACTACTAATAATTAATTTTATGTTTACATAGCTTTCATATTTTGGTCTCTAATTGTATATATAGCCCAAAACCAACAACAAATAAAGTTGCTCATCAGGACATTTAATCCAATTCAGATACTGCCACTACCATGCTCTTCTCACGGACCCCATTCTTTAAAAGATTTTTTAGTTTTTCTTTAGAATCTTTTTTAGATTTTAAAGTTTATCTTTATTAACAAGCACTACAAGCCTGAAAGAAAAGAATGACCACTTGAGGGAAAAAGTCCTTCCCTGTTTCAGTCTGAGCACATGAGGCAGAAGCTTGGCACAGCTTCCGACTGCATACTGTGCAATAATTTCATACCTTTAAAAGTAATATTCATCTAGGACCAGAAGTAAGCACTCAATACACAAAACAGTGTGCCACACTTCCAATTTAGCCCATTTGCTTATCACATTAATTTCTGAGTATCAGCAAAACTGCTGAACATCCTGAAGATGTATAAGCAGAGGCCCAGGTGAATTGGGGAGTAGGAATGCCCAATAAAAATAACTAACAGGAAACAAGGTGTCTTGTAAAACTGAATTTTCTAACTTTTTTTGCTATGAACTTAAATGTACAAGTCCAAGTGGATCACGTATGTCCTCGATTCTTTCCCTGAAGTTAAAGCATAACACCAAAAATGACAACACAGAGATTATTTTGCTGTTTCATCTTTACCTATGAGGAAGCAGGTGGGCAGGAAGGGAAAGAAAGAGATGGTGGGTAACAAAGGAAATACAGGGGAAAAAAATTCACAAAAAGCCCCCTTTCTAACATATTCAGCAAACTGACATTCGGTGTGGAGAAACTATTCAGTTAAGAGTGCAACTACATTGCAGTGCAGAAAAACCAAAGCTGGTTATACCTACCAGAGATCGTCGCATCTGGGTCAATATACTCATAAAGCAATCAAAGCTGATCATCCCTTCTGGACTTTGCAGCAACTTGGTTTTCTCCATGGTGTTTACTACAGCGGAAGCACCTAAAGCCATTTCTATCCATTCAAGAAGGTATCTCAAGGCACCTCGTTGGGCAGCCAAACCAAGAAGCAACTCAGAAGCTAATCTACGACCTAAAGTATCTGCCCCAGAGTTCGGAATCGTTACTCCCTTAAGAAAAGTTGTTACTTGTGACAAACAGTCCAAACCCATTGGTGGAATCTTGCTTTCATTTGCTAGAGATAAAGGTGGTAAAGAGCTCACAACTTCTATTGCAGTATGGATAACATCATTGCAAAGACTGAGGCCAGGTCCTGCCGCAGGCATCATCCAGCTTTGTCTCAGCAGTGCAAACAACAAGCTCAATCCAGTCCGAACTCCCATTTCTATGAGTGCGTCTGTACTCGACCTCGGACGTTCACTGACAGAGTGCACATCTGTGGATCCAGAACTGCTTTCTGGCGAGTGCTGTTGCTGTTTCACCTTACCCTTATCGTGGTATTTATTAGAAAGTGCATAGAAGACACGCTGCAGCACAAGGAGACGCTTTCTAAGAGCTCCAGCAAACGGAGAGTCTGAGCACACCATCTTTGCCAGTGCCAGCTGGCTGCTAAGAAGGGCATCCAAGTAGTGGTCCTGTTCATCACTAGATAGAGATTCCCGCTCAAAATCTGGTAACTGAGGTCCTTTGAGGCACAGAACCTGCTGGGGCAATGGCACTACTTCTTTATTGCTAACTAACTTAGCATACAAGACAGAAACTCCCTCCCTTGTTGCAATAGATTCACTGTCTTCTGTGATCCAGGAGCTGTTTAGGTGTTCAAGCCATTTCAGCTTCACAGGTGGGACCATAGCTGCCATGCTGGTTTACTTCTTTGCCATTAGTCCTGAAGATGAAAAAAACTGTCAATAGGTGTGCAATGTTATCTACAGATCTTATTACTCACAGCATGACAAATCCAAATAATCCTTTCAGAAGGTAAGCAGCAAAAGATTAACCACCAAGAATTACCGGTTTCGCCATTTGACCTACATGTATGTGCAACTTACTTAATATGATGTAAGAATTTTAGTGTAAGTCAGTCTGCATTTTCTAAATCCATATGCACAAAAATTCACACAAAGCAAATTTAATTCTGCTAAGTGACATGAACAGCATTCAACAGATAAGGCAATTTAAGATTTAGATGTCAAGAACCACAAAGGTGCAGGGTTGATAAGCATATCTCAGCACTGTGATTTATGTCTGCAGGATCATCCATGAAACGGTATGATATTTTGCTATTATATGTGAAAAAAGGATCATAATTCCAAAAACATACACTGAGTTTGAAAAATTTCTCACATACAAGAACACAGACTGATCACAACTAGTTCAGTCCAGGGTTCTTATAAGTCTATGTCTGAGAAAATTTTTAAAAATTAAGAAGTTAAAAGAACATTCTGATCCCAAAGAGACACTCGAGTTACTAATTTTAATGCTGGTAGCATTTAGAACTTCAGTTTCTTCAAGAGGATTCTTGATGTCAACTCTAAATTTTGCCAAGCTAATTTATAGCTTAATATGCAAAGAGGCTTCTTCAAAGTGAGTGTTTTCAAACTGCTCATTTTAAAATAATTTTCTTTAAAATAATGCTTTACCTCCTATTGTACACAACAAATTTGTTTAACTCCTGTTTTATAATCATTAACCATGGGTTGCATAGGTTCTGATTGATCACTTTCTGTTCTTTGACCCTTTAAGTCCTAATGCATTACAATTTCACCAAAAAGTACTATAATTTCCTGAAGGAGAGTTTTGTGTCCTTTGGTAGTGTGAGCCCTATTTGATCTAATTTCAAACTAAACCCCTGGGGGTGGACAGAGTCTCTGCCATGTAGTGCAAGCCAGTGTTGCTGCCATGCCATGCTTGTAGGGAAACAGGTAACAGGCAGTGCAACTTGGTCCTCATTTTGTCTTGACATTTCGCACTTAAAAAACATAAATTAAAAATATAAAGAACTACAGTTCTTCTGCCAATGTATCTGCCCAAAAAGCACATTGTGTGCTATTAATCAGCTGCTTTTATTTCAGCCAAATTTTCCCTACAATAGATTAGGACCTTCATAAAAAGCTTTATGTGAGCCCCAGTGAGCCTTACCCAAGTAACTTCTGCTGGTTGCACTACAGCAGACCCTTACCCAGGTCTGTCCCACAGGAACTGGAGCCACAGCTGTTACGTACCATTCGGAGCAGTGAGCATTCCTGGCATTTCAAACAAGACACACCTTCTGTCTACTCACACCACAAAACTCCCCAACAGCTCAGCCTCCAGGTGACACAGGCACCATTACACCCAGGACCCTGTTTACTAAGAAAGGGCAACATCGTCTCACTTGTCAGAAAGGATTTGCTAACTACCATTTGATCCTAATAGAAACTGTAAGGCCAATTAATGAAAATATCCAAACTCTGGTCTTATGTGATGAAGTTTGTGCCTTCTGAAGAGGTAGAACATGGGGGGATGTAGCTCCATGAAGAAGTTCTCTGAAGAGACTCATTCATGGGCTTCATGTTA
Organism: Pseudorectes ferrugineus; assembly: GCA_008033365.1. Classification (NCBI taxonomy): domain Eukaryota; kingdom Metazoa; phylum Chordata; class Aves; order Passeriformes; genus Pseudorectes; species Pseudorectes ferrugineus. The sequence goes on along the minus strand of QWTY01004302.1, from coordinate 111,517 downwards.
TGCTTTCACCAGCTACTCTTCTTTCAGAAACTTCAAAATGTGCTCATGTACCTCAAAGGTGCAAATACTGCTGCTTTTCCTGAAAACTGATAGATTTTTTTCCCTCCTACCCTTGTATGCATCTCCAAAAATAGAGACTGAATCTTGAAGCTGAGCTCTTAGCAGTGCCCTACTCTCCTACTGCAGCTTTTGGAAGAAATACGTTGGTCCATTTTGAAAATAACATTCAGCTTCATGCGACAGGCAGAAAGCTTTAACCAGACGCTGCTGGTAATCCTGGAAATGCTCTCTGAATACAAATGTAAATGGTCTCTGTCTCTGCATGAACAACTACAGATCTCTGAAGTTAAGCAGAAACCAGGTAACAGTGATAGCAGCGTAAGGTAAGGTTTATTTCCTCCAGCTCATTGCCACAAATACAAGGTTTTTAATTGCTCCAGAGCCTGGACATGGACATCTCCTCTCTTTTTAGGCGAGGCAAAAAGAAAATACATTTGGCTTTGAAAACTCAAGTGAATACTCACTGCTGTTTCACTATATCTGACCACTGCAGGGTCAGGTGAACACGTGGAAGGTACCAAGTGTGCAGGGTGGGCCAGTCCCACAGGGTGCAGCCCCACACACTTGCTGAACATGCTGATCACATGGCCAAGCACAAAGGGACAAGCCAGAAACATGTGACAAGAGGAGAAAAGTACTTTTCTTTCATGATCATAAACCTAAAACTGTCTAAATGTATAGCAACAGCTTTATTAAAGTATTTCAACACTGGAACACTTAAAACACTTCAAACTCAAGCACCCAGAACTTTCTGGGATTTCTATTAAAAAAAAAAAAAAAAAGCCCAGCTCTCCTGCCCTTATTCCTTCCTTTCTCCTCCTGCTCCTCAGGGAAAAAAAGAAAAAGTAAACTGTGAGGATGTACAACACAACTCATTTGTCATATCTTTTAGAACCACAGTTCCTGTTGAGGAAATCAGCATTTTGGGGGAGTAAATGTTCACATATATTTTACTGTTGCCAATTGGTAAGTCAACTAAAATGGGACTTAAAACTCATAGCTGAACAAGGACTCACACAACGTTACCAAATTTAACACCTATTTCAAAAGCATACTCCAGGGAACAGTGGGGACAACATGGATATATCAAACCCTAAAAGCCAAGTTCTATGTATGTTGGATGTAGAATTTTTCTTTCAAAATAGCAGTGGCAGCAACTTGAGCTGCAGGGGCAGACATGTGAAAATAACTAAGTCTGCTGTCAGAGCTTGTTCGCCCTGAGAACCACAGCCAGTGCTGCAACTGAACTCAAGGAAAGGTTTGGGTTCATCAAATCCTCTACTGGAATACGGGCACAAGCACAGGGAGAGCTGCTGTTAGCCATCACTGCACTCGACACCAACTGTCGTTTGTTTCTCTTACATCAGATGAAAGGGAATGTGAGGAAAAGAATTTTAAAATGAAACCTGTGAAAACACGAGGAATATAATCAGGGAAGACTTTTGCCTGAGCTGAGAGGAGAGTAAAACACTTAAATTATGGCAGAAAATATGCCTAAGAGAGCTCTCCTTTAATGTTACAAGAAACATGGAAATTACCTGCAGCAGAGACAAAGGTTCTTTCTCCTTTTATCAGACCATTGCTTTAAGTGCACCTGAAGGCGAACCTGTAACTTCCAAAGCTGAATCCCACTGCAGACTGAATGTGCATCCCCTGGGTTTCAGATTCTGTCTCTTCAAGCTCAAAAGTCAAAACCAGGTACTTCTTCTGGTCTGTTCATGGGTTTCCCCATCATGTAAACGGTCACACCAAACAGCCCAACTACCACTCGAATTCTAAGCTCAGAATCAAGTCTCCACATCTTGCAATAACTAGTAAGCATAATAGGATGCATTTCAAATTAAAAGAAATCAACTTACAAGCAACCCTAACAATTTTGAAACCATAATAATTGATTGGCATGCATTTCCACACAGCCAAGAACTCAGAAGGAAAGTTGATGACAAATTTCATTACCCCTTTATCCATATATTCCTGTTCCTCTATTCAGTTAGAAGATTATTTTTAAGAAGTTTTTGCTTAGATGTGTTAGCTGCACCTAAGGAAAAAATAAACACAAAACCAAGAGCCTGCAAATGTTTGTCAGCAAGACAGAGTAAACACTAATAATAATTGATACACTTCAGATCTTCCCTTTTGAGTTAAAATATAGGGAAAAAGAGGAAAGTCGTCGTATTTCAGGGAAAGTATGCAGTCTTCAGTGGCCTAGCAAACAATTTTAAAGAATTTAAAATATTCTGTGTTATTAAAGAGTTCCTTTTTTCCTAAATAGGAATTAATTCAGCCTGAAACCACCAGCTAATTTTTACAGGTCACTTAAAATAATAATTTTTGTGGTGTAAGCTTGCCTACAATAACTAATAAATCACACATATTAAAGTGTGAAAGGCCTGTTGCAAGTCATTATTAAATACAACAGACTATTAGGCATATTAAAATTAAGTTTATATCACTAATGGAATAGGCCAAACAGACAATTCTTTTACTGAGAAAAACTGCATCTTTTCTAAGGAAAAGGAACTATTCCCCTATCTCAAATAAGAATAAAATAAGAGACTGGAGATGCATCTAACTACATTTACAAGTTATTTCCATGAAACAGAAATAAATTATGAAAAGATAAACTATGAATGCTGTTCTTCCCTTCTCTCTGCCACCACAGCAATTTAAACACAGAAAGAGAAAGAGGAATTTGATCTTGTCATTAATCCCAGCTTGCTTATTTTACATATACAATGCCAAGTCACTGACTGCATGGATGACTAACACCTTAATGTAAAACTGACCAGGAGATACAACAAAATAGGTATTCCACTACAAACGTTTCAATATTTTTTATATATATACATATATATGTGTATGTATATATTTTGGTATTCATATTAGATACTATATCTCCGTGTTTCATGTATATGTGTCTGAAGCACAAGTAATCTTTCTGCAACAATTATTTATTTTCAAAAGTGGAATAATTCTTGCAAAGCATTACAGCTTACATCAAAGTGAAATTATCAAGAAAATTATGTAGAATGTATTTCTGTGTTTATATAATGTGTCATACATAAGGTAAAACATGATTGAAAAGTGATTTTCCAGCCACTTATCACCGTCTCCTAAATTCGCTATGGAAAGAGTAGATTTTTCTAGAAAGGGAACAAAGCAAACACTAAAGATTTCTCATAAATCCACCTGGTTGGCTCAGACATGAAGACTGTCAAACCTCTAAGAACAAATATTTTTTTCAGATTTTTACTACAGCTTCAGGAAACCAAGAAGTATTTAGGTCTTCTCACTTTGAGGTAAGTGGGACAGCTTTGATCACCTTCAAATGCAAGAATAAGAACTCACTAAAGAGGAAAAAAACATTACTGAAGAAGTTAGTAAGGGAAGGTCTCAACTTCAACACAGTCAAAGGACTGAGGAATTTGGAAACTGCCCCAGATACTCCTATATTCCAAGGGCACAGGGGGAAATGAGAATAATTTACAAAGGACTTCAGTATGGGGTTGAAGGTTAAAGTCTGTAAGGTTATAAAGATCCTGCTTCTGAGTCCAGCAGGAAAGACAGGTCTTGGACAGAATATACACACTTCCCTGAAGGAATTTTCATAGTCTTCCCTTTCCACGTCACCTTGGAAATTATGGGAGATACTGGAATTTGTCACCTAAGAACCACCTCCCTACAGCCAAAAAATTTATCTTAACATAAGTAAACAGGAAGCTCCCTTCTAGGGTTTCGATTAAAAAAAAAACTCCTCCGAAGTTGCTGTGTGTAGATCTAAGAGAAAGATTGCTGGGACAATTTAAAGAAAGGTGGAGATTGGGCAGAAGCTGTACAGTGTGGCTACATCACACTCTGTAGCTCCTTTTGAGAGAGAAACAGGAAGATAAAGAACAGCTCTAAGCAGTTCCAGAGAGGTAACACTAAATTCCTGGAGGAAGAGATAAGTATGAAAGTCAAGACAAGAACAAATGGAGGGGTTTATGTTTTGTTTAAAAGAAAGTTGTAGAAAAGATCCTTAAAAAGTTGAAGACAGGATTATTACTTTGCTATTTTAAGAAGTAGAGAGTGTAACAGCACAGTTTCCCCACAAAACATGTTTTGCTTTTTCAGTCCTTAACACACACACTCAGCTTATCAACAGACAGAAACCACCGAAACACATGGAGGGGAGGAGTTGATTTTAGGGCCCTTTTTTTTCTTTTTTCCCCAAAACAGCATCATCTCCAACACAGTGGCTCTACCTCATTGCCAAATGCAGGTAAATCACTGTTATTCCAGCAAGAATAATACAGGTCCACAGATAAGGAGGAAGAAGGTGCAACTGCCGCTCAGGCTGTGAAAAGGAAAATCTGAACAATCAGCTCAGAAATGTAGGTAAATCTTGAAGCACAGTGATTTCCCATTGCTTGTACAAACCTGAATCTTCCTGCTTAATTGTTATTTTACAGCTTTGTGCTTTCCTCCCTGTACAAGGTCCAAAGAAGTACACATTGTAACAGGGATAAAAAGCAAAATTGATCTAACATAAAGTGTTGTCAAATGAACATAGCAAACAAGGGGAATATATTTTAACCTAGTCTTTAACCTAGGCAGAACTTCTCACAGTCTATGGAGATTTTCAAACATATAAAATGCATAAAATTATATACAGCATCTTCAATCAGTACGAAGAAAATCCATTTTCTTAAATCAGTGACACTAGCACACACACTGATACTAGCACGTTTTTCTTTAACTTAGTCTGACTACAGCAATCAAGCACACACAAAAACAATTACTCTGACAGAAGTCAAGTGCTCAGGCTCTTACAACTCCTACAAAAGCAGCTGAAAGCTTTATTTTCTGCAAAGCTCTTGAAAAACTGCACCTATAAAGCTGTAAATATTATATGTACTAAAAATCAAAAGTTTTCTCAGAGGAAAAATAAACCTCACAAGCACTCACTCTCTCCCTCTCTGCAATCAGCAATTTCAGCAACCTTTGTAAGATGCTGACTACATTTATTTTATGGGAACCTAATTACAAAAGCTTGTAACACAACAAGTCCATCTGTACAGTCAAATCAAAGGCAGGAAACACCAAAATTAAAGAACATGCAAAGATCTGGTTGTGAAACTGAATTCTATTCACTGCCTGCCTGTGATGTTGTACAACGCACAGAGTTCTTCACTGTGTGTTCACTGACAATGAACTTCCTAGAGCCTGCAGCAGTTCCATTTACTATTTTAAACATGAGGGGCTCCTAGAGTACCTCTGTGCTCAAGGTACCTTCAGCATGACATCACCTGGGTAGTTTCTAAAAAGGATTAGAAAATTTAATATTTAAACAGATGGCAGCCAGAGCACACTACAGCTCTTGATACTGCTACAAGTAGTTAAAGCTTTATTTGCAACAGTGAGAAATTAACTTCTGTGATGGGCCAGAAGAATCACGCCTTTTGTGGCTCACACAAAACTCAGGACAGATTTCACAATCAGAATCATCAGGTAATTCCACTAGCTCATTAAGAACATAATTCAATTAATTCACTGCAAGTGACACTGATGACTGAAAAACTTCATTCTGGAATGTTGTTTTAGGTAAGTTTGTGATAAAGTAGAAGTTCTGAGTTCATTGCCAATCACAGCTCTGGAAAAGCTAATTTACTTAAAATATGAGAGAAAACCTGATGCATTATGTGTCTATTTACTGCCCCACTTGATGACAGTATTACAACTCCATTATACAAGTGGAATCTCTTCACAGTTGCAACATTTTAGTTTTGTAGCACAAGCACTTAGAACTCTTCTAAATTATTTTGTTAATTTAAATAAATGCAACATTCTTACCAGTAAATCGAAGTCTTTAGTCTGTATCCACACCTACTAAATTATTACCTCAATATTCTGTCATATTCCTAATCTGTACTATTCCAGAGCTGCATGTGTAATTCAACATATGGCTGTACCTTTAATTTGTGCAACAGAAGGACTGCTCCCTGGTTTTGCCAAGTTCCAGCCCTAACAGTTCCTGACATTCCATAAAATGACAGATTACCTTAAGTTTTTATCATTCCAGTCTTTCATACTTCTTTCAAATAAGGCACAAAGTCCCAGTAAGAATCTTGCTTCACATGCTGCCAACTGGTAGAGTGCAGCAATTTTTGCAATCCTTATTAAAATTTTACAATCTGAAAGTACAACTAAACCAAACTGATATGCTTCCCTTTTTTCATAAATAAGGGGCTGTATATATAGGATTTAGCAGCAGGTATCAAGGCTGCAACAACATTTACATTACTGTAAACAACATTTACAGCCTTTTACTTGAAAGGTGATTTAGAAATCAAGAATATATAAAAGTAATTAAAATCCTGCCTTGTCACAGGCCAACAATATGAAATGTACAGAAATGCAAAACCTGCAAGACGTTTCATATTACTCATGGCCAGGGGACACTATGACAGTTGAAACCAACAGGACATAATTTTGCCTAGAAGAGTTGTCTGTTCAATATTTTAAAGCACTGTAGGTCACTATGCAAGGCAGCAATCTTCAAATGTTCTTTTTGGCCTATCCATGTAGTCTACGCACAGTGTCATGACAGATGTGAGGTGAATGGAATTCATCCAAAACAGTCATGGGAAAGAAAAAGAGAAAATGATAAATTAGAAAGTACTGACACTGCAGAGAAATTACTACAAATTCACAAAGAACTGAAAGCAAAGAGACAAAAAGTGTCATTAGAAGCAGCAAAAAAAAGAAAAAAGGCAGTGATGCTAAGTAACAGGGGACAGTAAAACAATGCAGAAAAAAATGAGCCGTGGTCTCCTACAAATCTGGAATGGGAAGGCAAGGAGCAAAAGGAACTAACCCAGAAAAAGCAAGCAAGAACAGCAGCTACAGCATATTGTTCTTCACTCCTAAAACATTACAGTGAAATACACACCAGCATTAATTCATGTGAACATCTGTCTCCACTGAGCACAATGACCACGATCTTTCCTCCTTGTATTAGCCTCCTGCTCAGCATATGGAAACCAAAAGAATGACATCATCATTCAGAATAAGATTAATTATGCAAACAACCATCAACTTTTCTTTCCAAATACTGGATTCTACCTAGCCTTATATTTGTTAAGTAAGCCATGGTGAGGTTCTACTTGATATTGTTCCAATTTTAGTCTTCCTACATGATTTTAGGTTCCTGTGGGATTATTTATTTATTTATTCATTATCAGGTAGAGTATTGAAACCAATACAACCCTATGCTTTCAGCTGGTCACAACTGGTCACTTCAAAAACCTTTTGGGAGACAGACCAAAGGAAGACAAAGTTATTTTAAAGTTAATATGAAATTAAAACTATTTGCCCTTAGGTTTAAAAAGGAAGTGATACAAAAACCTAATCATGGTTTGTCAATGTAAACCCCTGGAGGCTGTACAAAATCTACCCAAGCAGAGAAGAAATAAAAATTATCATTATTGTTCAGCAGATAAACTTAGAAAAATCAATTTAATCCATTACTTCTTCAGATGCTTTAAGGTTACTGAAACAAAAGCTGAGAATGCAAGACGCTCCACATACACAGTCATCAAAGGCAGTTAGTGAAAAGAGGAACTGAGAAGCAGAAATCCCCACGCATCAAAAACATCCCAACAATTTGAGCAAAGAAAGGTGCCTGATCTTGCACTGGAAAAGGGATGAAAACTCTGGTGAGGTTTTAGCACTATCACTCTCCCTGACAGGTACAATAACTTGTACTTCTACCATGTAGTTACAATATTTTCAACCACCACAACACACAGAAACAGATATTTTTCTTGCAAAAACTACAAAAATTTTGAAGACGTATTTACTAGAAATCATGACTTGAAACTGAGAAACTCAGCAACAGACAGGAGAGTGCAATATGTACAGAGAGTCAAAATTCAAATACATTTAACTTTCAAGTTAGCTGGATGTAAGCAGAAAGGTGGACTGCAGCCTTTAGATATATATATATATATATATAGATATAGATATAAAGAGGACATAAAAGAGTAATGGAGAAATAGCTGTTATCAGGGCCTGTGGTGACAGGACAACAGGAAATGGTTTTAAACTGAATACGGGTAGGTTTAGATTGGATATAAAGAAGAAATGTCTCATAATGAGACACTGGAGCAGGTTGCCCAGCAAAGTTGTGGATGCCCCTTTATGTTAACGCTTCCTGTTAATATTTGCATTTCTTGACTCAGAGAGCCCCTGTTATAACTAATTGAAAAAGAAACTTCTGTTTGTAAGGAAATGTTTTGAGGATGAAATTTCTGTATTATCTAGTCCTGACAGCAAACCAAAAATTATTACTAGTAAGGACGACTCAAACTGCAGGCTATTCTTTAAGCAGCAAATTAATTCCAGCTCCCAGCAGAGAAGATGATTGCTTGAGCCATCTGAACATCCTCCCAACTACCCTGGTGACATCAGGTCAATCATAACAGGCAGTCCAGGCCAAGGAATACACCTGGCCAGGTCCAAGGTCACAATTATGCTTGCTGTTGATGGGCGAATCCTGTAGCCACTGGGCTCCAGGCTGGCTTTGTTTTCTTTTTTTTTTTTAATTAAGAATTTACAAGGGTTACTCTGAATGACTCTAATGCACAGCAAGCAGCTGCAGCGCACTGGCAGTTACTTCAAGCAGCCCTGTGACAGCACAGCTTCGATTCCTGAGGGCTACTTCAGATATTTTTAAAGAGCTAACACCTACTAGATTTGAATGTTCCATTTGATTGTCAGTCACTACAAGGGAAACAGACAAAAAGAAAACCTGGCAGCAATTTCAGAGTTTGAGTACTTCTGAGAGCCAATCACAAGAAACACAACCAGCACAGTACTCACCATTCACTACAACGACTTTGACAGCAGGAAGTCAAAGCAGCCATAGAGAACTGCATCCTACTTTCAACTAAAACACACCAGTGGAAGATAAAAATCTCTCGAGTTACATGAACAGAGGAAGATTAAGTATCTGTACAGGATCTAAGACTGTTGTATTGAAAGGCTAATGACTTCCGAACAACCTATGACCAGAAATCAAATGCCTGCTCCACCAAGTCTACTTGAAATACATATAATTTCTGTCTCCATTACTTATTTTTAAAATGGGGATAAGTGCAACTCTACCCCACGAGTATTACAAGAATAATTACACTAAAAACAGAAAGAAAGACTGGAATACTACATGTGTCTTAATGTCTTAAATGAAAGTACTTAAACATACATAATTTTACTACTCAAACACAAATATTATTGCTGATTTCGCACGCAGCTTTCCCCATCTGTAAAATGGTCCTACTCCAGTCATTACCGATACTTGAAAATATGCAGAGCACCCCTGTACTGTTTTCTTTGAAAACTAAGGATTATGGCTACCTCAAATTGGTAAATTAAAGGCAAAAACAAAACAAGATCTTTAGTCAAGTCACTTAAACCATTTCCTAATCAATTATTATCCATTTAATTCAGTTCTGAAACAGCAGAAGAACAAGTTTTCACTGGTAAACTGTTTTTCAATTCAATGATTAAATGATTTAAAAAATGCTGTGTTATATTCTTACTATGCCAAACAGTCCCTTGGCAAAAATAGGTCAAAGACTTTACATCCCTATGCTTAATTAACAATTAGATAAACACCTCCTTTACACAGTTTCTAAAAAAAAATTCAACACTCCCACTTCCCCTTCAACTTATATATTTCCAACCACATAAACATGTTTAGTCTTCATGTTCAGACAAAGAACAAAACATACATGACATATTTAAATAAGAACATAGGAGCAGAGAGGGAGTACTCAGTACAGGTTTGTACTCAGACACAAAAAGCTTTAAGATGTTTCATTTTAAAACACAACCACTGTGATAAAGCCGCCTAACAAATTCCTCGTAGGTACAAGGATACCGGAGACTGGCACTGCCCTTCTGTCCTGTAGCACAACGTTGTACAGCTTTTAATCTTTCACGCAAAATAACAGGTTCCTCTCAGAATGGGGAAGCAGTAGCAGACTGACCAGGTATACAGTCTACCGTTCCAGATTAAATACCTATTATATTTTTCCCCAAAACTATGTGAGACTTAACCCTGAGATCCAAATCCTCCGCAGTCCCACATCCCAATGGAGCAGATGTGGTATATATGGGATCTCTAACAAGGAGCATTAAATTCAGGACATGTAAACTTAGAGCTTTCAGGTTTTATTATGAAATACCAGCATAGAACACTCTGCTAAACTACAACTCTGATCAACCTCATGAGACAATACACACATGTACAAATACAGATACTTATAGGATATGTATACATGTATATAGAGCACATGGTCCCAGCTACAGCAAATTACACCATTCATGAGAAAACAATCAGCTTAGATACATGACAACAGAAATAAAAAGGTTTCAACTGCACTAAATCTCTCCTAGATCCACTGTGAAAAGGAGAGGTCATAACAATAGGGTTCTGCCCTCAAAAAAAAAAAATAAAACCATGAAAAGCAGCTTGTACATAGCAAGATCTCAATGAAATTAACCATATGCAGTTTAAAAAATCCCCAAAACACAACAACGGAACACCTGCTAGGACTTCACTTTGAAATACAAAATAAATCATCTCTAAGTAAAAGTATACATATAATGTTTCAGTATTGCAAGCAAGAGCCAGCAAATATGCCATGGGAAGACGGTGCAATTCAGATGACAGGTCTGGAGATACACGGAACACCTACCTACAGTCATGCACACAATTGATGAAGGCAAACATGACATATTTCAGATTAATTTTGTGACACCTCCCAGGTCCACCTGGGATGCACATAGCCAGAGATGCATTTAACACTTAGAGGAAAATGCACGGCCACACTACAACCGCATTCATGAGGTTCATGGGGCAAAGTACAGGCTGTGAGAACCTCAGCCAAAGCACAATGCAGAATTCGTATAGTTTATACCGCTTTGAAGAGGCACAAAAAGCCCCCACGAAGGGAGAAGAGCTGCCGGAGGACGCCCGTCCTTCTCCCACCCTCAGCAACAGGGCAGTGACACCTGAACGGCCCCACCTGCCTCCCCTTTTCCTCACGCCCGCCTGCAGCTTCCCCCGTTCCCGGACGCCCGTGGCTGCAGCTGCGGCCCCGCGGTGTTGTCGGGCGGGGAGGGCGCGGGGAGAGCCCCCCCCGGCCCTGGGCTCGCCCAGGCCTCCCGCCCCTGCCCGCGCTCCTCAGCCCCGCGCGGCCGCGCGCTCACCAGGCAGCGGCGGGGGGAGGCGGCGGCGCTCAGCCCGGGAGCCCCGCGGGGCCGGCGGGGCGCGGGGAGCGGAGCGCGGAGATCCCGCCGGGAGCCGCGTCCTCCCGGCCCGGATTGTCACAGGGAAAACATGACGCGGGCGGGGAGCCGCCGCGATCTCGCGGGGCTACCGCGAGGCTCTCGCGAGAGCGCCGGCCGCTCCCCGCCTCCGCCCGCCGGGCGCCTCCCGTGCGCGGGCACGCGCGGCTCGCCGCCGAGGGCGGAGCGGCGGCTGCACCTGCGGCGGGCAGGGCTTGTCCCGGCAAAATGGAAGCCGGCTGCTGGCACCGGGAATGGAGACGGCGCCCAAACAGTCGGGTTCGTTTGTCTTCTGCAAGCGCGAGGAAGAGCAGGCAAATGCTTTTGCATAAAAACGATCAAAGAAACGGGTCAGGGAAATGAAGCACCTAATTTATGTGGGGACCCTGATGGAATCGATGTATTGGACAGCCAGTGAAAAGAAGAGAAATGGATGCTGCATGCAGGGATAAAAAGTGCAGAAAAGGCAGAACTAATCAGTGGACAAGCAGGAGTATATTAAAGCATTTACTTAAACAAAATGAACAACACGACAAACCATAGGAAAACTGTCACTGGGGAATAAAATTCCCCGTCTAAACTAGGATAAAGTATACAGTGAAGACTGTCACAGGCTCCGATGGTGGCAGCAACAATAGCATGCCAAGATCAGTGAGGCCACAGTGGCAAGAAACAACACAATGAGAAATCTCAGTTATACCCACATGAATTGGTAAAGTCCATACAATATTAGGGATGTCACGACTAAATCAGTACACATTGGTAATGACTAAATAAGTGGGAAAACTGACAAGAAGCAAGAGGAAAACTCTAAGAAGGGACTGCATATGTTTCGGTATCAGCCTAAGGTAGGAATACAATGGAAGCTTACAAAGATTGGTGATGTGAAGCAGGTGAACAGGGAATAATTGTTTACGCTCTTCCAGTAAAAGAGCTAGAAGGTAACAAGAGGAACTAGTAGATGAAAAATTCAGAACAAGGAAAAGAATGATTATTTCTTCATTCATATATAATTAAGCTGTAGAACACCTTGATGCAGGACAAAACGTAGTAAAAGTTTACCTGGACTCAAAAAGAGACTGGAGAAATACAAGAAAGAAAAAAATCTATCACAGATTACCAAAGACATCTCCTCTGGCTGAAAAACATCCCAACCCACAGGAGGCCCTACAGTACTTGGGGGCACTTTACTCTGTGCTTGCTCTTGCCTTTCCTTCCCAAGGCATGGGCTCATGGTTGGCCTCAGACACATGGTACCAATGGACCAGAGATCCCATCCACACGTCCTTGTCCTATGGCCCATCCTTCCTGGATCTCTCCTCAGTAGCCTTAATGGTTTACTCTGAGTTAGAAGTGTTAGGGGAGGTCCCTAAGGGTAGAGCTCAGCTCCCTGGAGGGACTGTTGCATTTCATGACACAAGTTACAACCAAAATTGCATTAAATGTCACTGGCCACTTTGGAGACACATTCCAGGTATTGATGGCTCTTCATTCTTCACCCAAAAGGCTACTCAGGGATTCACAGCTTTTTGCATTGGAATAAAACCCAAATGCCTTGCTTTGAAAAGTCTGACCCAACCAAGCTAAAAAACACAGACTAAAAAAAAAGTCTCTGTTAGCAATTTACCCATGTCATATCAATCCACAGGTCAAGACAATCTACTTTTGTTCAGTAAGTTGTAAGATTTTTTTTCTAGTTTTGTACCTCTAACTACACCAGCTAATCTTCTGTCTAAAGCCATATTCAAACTCTGCTGTGAATGAGCAGGTTCTTTGTTGATGAGACCACCTGTGCTAACAAATACCACCAAAAATGGGGTAAATTATAAAAACATTTTAAATTATTCCTTAAGTATTTCAAATATGTCAGCTAAAGGATGCTGTGTAAGAAATAAATTTTAAAAATTCAACAGATACATGAAAACACATTCAGTGCAGACATGTCCAGCAGATCTGCCATTCCACAGAAGAGAAAGCAGAATAAACAGACACACTCAGCAGTGTGTACTCTTCTCCATGCTCACATGCCCCACACCCACATACGTTAGCCACAACATGAAGACAAAACCTTATCATTAAGTGCAGCTTTTATGGCTTGCAGGCTCCACCTGCAGCCAAGCATTGTACAATTCTCAAGGAATTTCTTAGGTTTGGAATTGTCTAATGCTTTTAAGTTACGTACACTTAAAATATAAAGTTCACAAAACCACAAGGTTTTCTTGTTTTGTTTTTCAAGTCTTGACCCAGCCCATCAATCACTCTGCAGTACTGAGAGTCAAGGGCTCTCCCCTTGCCATTTGCCTGGATGCAGGTGTAGGGCTGGATGCAGGTGTAGGGGCTGATTCCTCAGGCTCACTGATCTCAGAATTTAAGTTACACTGGAGGACCATTGCTATTCATCTTTGTGAATTCTCACAGGAAGCTTGTTTATTAGATAGCAACTGTTAATGTTTGATATTAACTACAATCTTTGATAAGTCAAGTAACTTCCACAGTTTCTCTTTCAGAGCTGGAGCCCCAATGCCTGAGCTACTGTCTGCATCTACAGCCAGCTGGACTCAGGACCTTCCAAACTCCAATAAAACCCAGCATGGCAAGCGATGCAGGATGAGGAGGTCTATTGCATCACCCCATACTAAGCAGACAAGTATTGTCAGAATTACTGAGAACCCAAACAAAGCAAACAGCATTCTAGCCTATAGTAGCACCAGCAGGCCTGAAAATAAGGATATAAATAAGGGGAATAAGTCTACATTTGCTCTGACACTACCTATGGCTGTCACCACAATTCAGCCACCTCATCGGAGAGTCAACTATCATTACATGAAAGCATAGCACTTGCATCCTTTGGAAATTGCAGAGGCTCCTGAAACTCATTTGGGTACCCTGAGGACATACCAGAGGAAAGATGAACCCTCCAGCCACCTGCAGCTATATATTAACAGGGTGAAAGTAACAAGAAAAGTTGAAGAAGAGTTTTATGGGACAACCCTAAACATAGGCCAGGAATACCTGAATCACAGCTTTTCAGTGGGCAACATCATTCATCCTCTCCCCCTCCTTCACAGCAGGCATAAGCAGAAGTATTCAAAACTACAAATCTCAAGAGTTCAGCAGATATTGCCCCTGACTGCAGGACATTCATTCTCCATTTCTATTTCCAAAACAGTTTCAATCTTAGCTTCAAAGCATAGAGGGAGGCCAAGAGAAAGCCCATACGATCATGGAGGTTTCAAGGGAAAGGAGGCTGTAGATAGTACCTCTGTTATCTCTGTGCTCTCACCTCTTTTTTAAAACAGAAATAATCCTTCATGGTGACTGCAGACCTTTCAAGTCCCACCTACAGTTTTTCTCCTTCCCGGCTTCACTTGGACTAAGGCAGATTTCTTCCAGCATTCAGCTCTACAAGACCTGTTTTACATCAATGATTCCCTATTATTTTGCATGAGTTGCTGCATTATTTATTAGTTTAAAATGTACTGTTACGTAATCCCATCAAATGTACTTTTAATCTTAGGCAATGAAGAGAAAGGTATGATAATGAAAGAACAATGCACAATTTAACATCAAACTTTTTCCTAAAACTGTTAGTAATTATCCTTTATTTTTTTAGTAATCACATTTAACTCTTTATCCTCTTCTGATCCAAACATTTCACCAGGGCTATGACCAATTCCACTCTCATTATTTTTGTAAGATCTTTTTTTGTAATGCAGTGCCTAGGACAAGACCCAACATCCAGCATGAAGCTAGGCTATTTCTCTAGGGCTTATTCTTAACTACTTTTCCACAATGCAGGATAATTTTGGATCATTACAGAAAATGGAAATTTATATATGAAATACCTCAATTAACTGTGTTTTGATTTTACTGACTTCTCTTTTTCCAGCAGACTTTGCTAACATTGGCATGCCTTGCTGTTGTCATGGCAATGAAAGGAGTCTATATGGTTTGGGATGTGACTCAGAAAAAATTTTATACAGAAATGGGACAACAATTAGAACAAAGGACATTGAATGAAATGTGCCACCAGTTAATAAAGGGTCAATGGGAAAAATAGAAAGATCCCAAATCAGAACAAATGATACTGAACAGAACTTGATTGGATAGAAGGCACCAAATTGTTACTTCTGACCCTCTCTTGCATTTAGGTCTCTGTGTGGGTAAAACTTTATCACCCCCAAGAGTTATTAAAATCACAGTGATCTGCCTGGGCAGTTACTTAACCAGAACAGAACCTAGATTTCCCCAAAGAAGTTATGTTCTTAGTGTTCAGAAATATGAGGAGTCTTGTATTGTGGACTTACCCCAATAAAAACAGTCTTGAAGTCTTGAAAACCATCATCTCTGTGAGGGCTCATTCAAAGGCAAGGCTCTTCTCATGGTTCACAATTTACATGAGGCAAAAGAAAGGCAAGTTTGCCAGTTAAAAGATGAGGAAAGGAGCTTGTGTCAGTCACTGAGGAGGTGTGGACAGAGCAGTTGCAAGCACTAAAAAACACGACTAAAGCCAACCTACACCCATCTATGAAGTGCATGGAAAAATTATTTTTAACTAGGCTAAAAATACCATTCACCTATGTCTTCTATATGTTACTCATGACAACACTAGCTCTTTTCCTGTGGATCCAAGGTATGTGAGGGGAGCTGTTATTAGATCATTTGCCTGTGCAGAGATGCCAAATGTGAAGGCACTGAAATATATGCATCTGTGTCAGTCCTAAATTTCATCTTCTGACTCATGTTCTGGAGTGACAGTTCCTCTGCCTGGCACTTCCTGTTCATACCAAGCTGAGCCATACTAAGTGTTATTTATTAGAAAGCAATCTAAAGCCACATCCACACGGCCAGCTGGCTCTTACCCCAGTACAAATCCTCACTGCCACATAATCAGCAGTTTCAGAGCTCAGGATTGCAGGTGGTTGTGTCACTTCTTTTCTTCTACTGTTGGACTCAACTGTGAAATGCAGAGTAGGAACCAGTCTGAAGTAACCTCAAATTTAAGATCTGGTTCAATCCATGGCCATCTCTCCCTTTCTTTAGCCAGTCGGTAACTTTTTCAAACCGTTTCACTCAGCCTAGCTTTGTATCAAGGTTCCACACCTCAGAAATGCCCTTGGCCAAGCCAAGACAGGAAACATTCCAGAGAACAACTGCAGAAAACACATGGGAAACAAGAGGGGTTTGCACTGGAAGACAATGAATGATAATATACAGGGGAAATTAAAAGGATTATATGTGAACAACTAAGTAACAACTGAATTCATACACAAGACTAGTTCCAAACTAATCTATGCACGGGTATGAAACTTTTTGAGCATATGTGGCAAGCAGGTTACTAGAATTTTAAGAGGATTAGTAATTCTCATTAGCTCAGTATGGTAGCATCCAGTGCATGGCCAAAGTGCAGCTTAAATACTGTGTCACAATAATACCTATATGCATAAAGATACTGGAGAGAGCTAAACAACAAAAGAAAATGGCCAATGGTCAAAGTACCATTCACAGGATTGCCACTCCCAGCTGCACTCTTACAGGTGGTTCACAATCCCTTTAAGGCCTCATGAGTGAATTTTGGTGCGCTGCTGTCTTTTCAAAACCCATGTTGCACAATCGTGTAGTGTGTCCCCACTTCCCATGCTTTTAGCAATACAGTTAGGAAAAGAAAAGTTCCTGTCACAATTGCTTCCCCCCCACCACGCCCTGTAGTCTTTCCTGCTCGGGGAGCAAGACCTTTGAATGGAAACACCGAACAAAGGCAGCACAGAGCTCTAACAACACCTTTGTGCTTAGTACTGGAGACTCCCCGGCCTTTTGCATTTCGAGTGGAGAGGTTATCCAACTTCCACGGCCCTGGAGCAGCGGGAGCAAACAGACCAGTTGCTTTTGGCAGGACACGGGGGGATGGACCTGAGCTCCGCCAAATATAGCACGCAAGAGCTGTGTGCCCATCCCCAGCAACTTCAGGCACAGCAAACTCACAGCCCTCCCAAAAGGGAGCACCCACAATGTCACACCAGTTAATATTTACAGAGAGTTGCATCATATCAAAAAGGGCTCAGTAGCAAAGTAACGCTTGAACTGTTTCGAGCAAGCACTATTCTGGTTTCTTCAATGGAATCCAAGACAGGTGAAAAATTTAGGAAAGACTGAAGTTTATGCAATTCATAAGCACAGCTGGAGCTAAATGGAGATCTAGTCTCCATTTTCATAACAAGAAAAAAAACCACTTTATCTAGAGGGCTTCAGTTAAGCAAAAAGCTTCCTTTTTTTTCATTGAGGCCATCTGACCTTGAGTAAGTCCCCTTCCTTGTTATTCCTCTCTGAAATAAGTTACACATCAAAGTACTGGCATAGGCCTGCTTTCAAATTACTCTTTTTGCACAAATGCAAAATGTTATTATCCTTTACCACAATTACTCCATGTGAGATCCTATACATCATTTCTTTCATCAAGAAGAATTTAATTTTATAAGTGAGAATATACAATTAATTTTATAAAAGGCATTAACAAATATTAAACCTAGGAAAAGCATTTTTATATAGTTGTGATTGTTTAGTTTTTCTTTGCAGAATACAAATGCATAAAATAGATAAGAGCTGTCCTCAAAATTAGCAACATTCCAAGACCATGATTACACACAGTACTCAGGTAATTGTGCCACATGAAACCTGAAGGCCTGAAAGATACTGTAAAACCTTTTGTCTGTACAACATATTCAAATGCACTGTTTAGCATTTTTAGAAAGAATTTATTTTTCCACGTTATCTAGATCATTCCTCAGAATAAACCAGATAAAAATTTTGAAAACATTTTTTAAAAAAATATTTTTAGGGAAAAAATCTAAATGTACAACTCTGTTTTTGTCCCAGAATTCCTCTTTCTGAACTTGAGCTACAAAAGCAATTAATTTTTCTCTGAGTTTATCTTCCTTTTCAATTCTGACAGCTATGTTTCTTCCTTGCTCATGCTCCATTCTACCATTTCAGTACTTTCCTCCCTCTTTTCCTATTAGTTATTTGTCTAGACCTCTAACTGCTGTTTTTTTAACTGACTTTTCTTTGGCTTCTGTCAGTTCATTAACATTTTTCCAGTCTTTAACTCAAAGTGAATATTCTAACTGTTGTCTGAAAGCTGTACAATGAGGAATTATCCTTGTGCTTTCATGAATCAATGACTACTCTGTAAGGCTAAAAGCAGTTTTTCTCTTCCCATTGTTTTCACATTTCCTCTCATTCCATTTGTTCTTGCATTCAATTTTTTTTCCAGCAAACACCACAAGACAAATAATACCCTCCCACACCTTTCACTTTGAGATCTCACAATATTTTTCAAAAAGAATCCTCTTTCCCTTAGATGGGGGGGAAAAAGGTACAAATAGGACAGAGTTATCTCATCCCAGTATGTCTAGCACAGGCTGTGTTTCAGTTCAGCGTGTTACCTAACATTCTCCTCTGACAAGAAAACCCCTGCTCATAGTGGTCTGTGTAGAAGGAGAGTGGTAAAGTTCCAGCATTGCTTTTGCCTGTCCCACACAGTTCCTTGGGCTGCTCCCACCACACCACCTGCCTGCCACTGGGCAAAGAACATGCCCACTCACAAGGGAGACTCAGAAGTGTAAAGGCACTTTCCAAATGAATACTGGAAAGAAATCTTTCACTTGGGGTGCTATCATCATTTCAGAGAGGTAAAAACTAAGCCTAGACAGATGAGGCAACTTTTCCAATACCAGGGTTTAACCCAAAAGCCCAGAGCTCCTTTCACACATATCTGGATTTGTATCTGCCATGAAGTCCTGGACTTGACAGACAGAATCACAGAGCAATGAACAGACATTTCCTCTTTGTCATCCTAATTCAGCCCTAAATCACCCAAAAAAGAGATGAGTTTAAACATTTATATCAGGAAACACTAATAAACACTTCAGCCAATTCCACAGTGAGAATTATGAAAAGAGATAGGAGCTGATAAAACTGATTAAAAGAAAAAAATAAGACAAAGTAAAAAAAGAGCAAGGCAATTACACAACAGACAATTCATTTAAAACCCCATCCTACATCTACTTTTGAATTTTCTCCAAATGTATTATATCAAGCTCTACACAGATAGTGTTAAATCAATTTAATTACAGAATCACATGGAAAATAACATTAAAAACCTTTCACTCCTCTTCCCAAGAGTGAAAGCGAATCGCCACCCAACACACCTTACTTTTAGTAGTTTTCTCTTTTTGTTTGTTTAAAAAAAGCCTGGAATTCTCCTAACAGAAAAAGAAATGCACAAAATAACCCCCCGTTTTGCTTTGAAATGAAAAGCAGTTCCATTACATAGAAATGTTTGGCTAGATGAATAGAAAGCTCTGCCCATTGCACAAAAAGGGCTGCAAAGAGCCTGTTTAACCAAGCTAGTGTCCTAAAGAACAGCCCATCAATACATCCTCTGAGTAATCTGCATATTTAGGATGGGATGTAAGTTACCCCTATCTGAACTTTATGGATCATTTTTTGAATTAGCTTAGAAATTTATGATGTCAGTTTTCTGCTTCCAGCTGAAGCATTCACTAAGTTCCTACTCTCTGCTATCACATACAGAGTTTACCATATCAATGTACTATTAGATACCTGCTGTGCCAGCCTTTGAGTGAGGAGAGGCTTTGAGATCCTTTTTGGTCCTGCTCTCACATTTGTATTTCAGAGTGAGGTTATCCAGTGCTGAATATTGGTGCTAAGAACAAAGTCCAAGCTATGGAATTAAACACACTGATAGGACAGGTGCCAGAATGGCTAATTTCAGCATGGTGATGTGGGAATGACAATAGGCATCTCTTTTCAGTTGCTGTGGGGTGTCACAGAAATAAAAACTCCTATTGTACTGGAAGGTACCAGGACATGGTACATGGACAATGCCTAAGGACACTGGATGGGCCCACACCCACTGCATCTCCTACACTTCCCCTAATGTTTGCTCCCTGCACTGTCCAATACAGTGACCCTTTCCCACCTCTCCCAGCTTCTCCTCAGTGTCATTCCCCTGCTGCCCTCATCCACAACCCTTTCTCTGCTTTTTAAGGACATTTTCCAATTTGTCTCTCTCTCATCAACATGTGAACCAGCCCCCTGCACTGCAAGGCCAGCCAGCCTGCAAATACTCTTTATTCCAGTTGGCCTCTGCTCAATACACACAACATGACCAGTGCAGCGGCTGCTGCCTTGCCCTGCCAGGGGGATGCGTGTCCTTTAGCTCCAGTGGAACACTGTGATCCAGCGCTTGGAAAGGCAACGTGTCCCACTTCAGTCCTCATTCACATGAGCCTCGAGCAGAGGAGAGGCTCCAGCATAGGTTGGGTACAATGGAGAAGTTGGGGAAAGCACAGGAGTGAGACAGTTTGGTATTTCATTTTGTCTGCAATATTTTCAATGCCGGGATTCTAACTGGCCCGCCATCGTTCGCAAGCTTTTTGTAGGATGTATAACCATACACAACAGAGAACAAACTATTTTCATACTTGGAGATGCCACTCCAAGAAATGTCCTTAGCTCTTCTTCCATGTAACAGCTGTCTTAAGAAACATATGCCAAAGGAATTAAAACCAAAACTGATGTCATTCTTTCATGCAGCAGTTGAATAAAACAATACAAATTAACATTATTGTTCATGTGCTGCTGGAAGAACAATTTTTAAAGTTCATGACTGAAGACAAAACAAACAAAAAAACAGTCATTTACTTTGGCCACAGTTTAGAAGTGATGCAACAGTCATGACCCAGCTAAACCAAAAGCAGCAAGGTAGTTGAAGCAACATGGACAACACTTTCTACTGCATTTGCACTTCATGTAAGGGTGTCCTCCTTGAATCAAAAGCTGAAATGCTACTGTGAAAACAAGGAATCAACACTACAGGAAAGTAATGCAGAAGTATTGTTCACAGCAGCAGTTTTGCAGGAAAGTAATTTGGGACAATACAGATTAAGAATTCTGAGAGGAAAACCCTCCTCAGGATTTGAAAGAGAAGGCAGCCTGAAGAAGCACTGCTGGGTCTTGCCTCCAGATTTCAAAGAACAAGGTATAAAGTGACAAATTTTTATAAATACACTGGTATGATTAGTGAAAGAGTGATTGCTTACACCAGGCCTTTCCAAAAACAAAAGTGTAGTCCCAATGGCCTGGGCAAAAAGGCACCTCCCTGACAAAATACACATCAACCCAGAGTACTCTGCTTGCTGTTTATCCATTCCTGGTAATTCTTGGGCAGAAACCCTGTGAGGACTTGTAGTGGTGCTCTCCAGCACCCATCTGCCAGGACATACCCCTGCACACACCCAGTCCTTAGGGTTTATCTTATGATCCCCTGCCCTACCAGGGAATTACAGGGATGAAACTCTGCCAGAGCTGGGCACTGGAGAAGAGATTAGGGTATCAAGCACATGGAGCAGGGAGACAATTAGGCAAAATAATAGTGAAATAACAGGGAGGGCAGGAGGGAAGGTATCTGCCTGTCCATCTTTCCAGGCACTGATGTGGGACATCTGAATCTCCAAACCAAAGTTCATTCCATTCCTGGCTGCTCTAACATGCCCCAGGATCCACAGCCATGCCTAAACTGAGGCAGGACAGATAGAAAGTCTACAGCAATGAAAAGAGCACAGACAGGGGCCCTTCCTTTGAAGTAGGCCACTGAGAAGGATTTTCAGGGTTTGCAAAGACAGACAGGAATGCTTAGATCTAAATAGAGAGAGAGTGCAGCATAGGTCAAAGCTCCTTTAGAAGAGCATCTGGTAGAGATGTGTGACCCTGTCCTTCAGAGAGTTCAGGGTTAGACTTTTAATTCAACTCTAGATGTTCTTCTCTATCTGAAAATAATGGTTTTTACAGCATGAGAAATCAGGCTGTGCTGCACAATAGTTTGACATACGAATGTGACATGGGAGAAGGACTGCAGGACAATATAGGACAGGAAACAAAGGACAGACATTGGATCCCAGTGGAGCAGCAGGGCACAGCTCAGGCATGCTGAAAGCAATTAGTGCCATGGGAAACAGGCCAGCCTGCCCCGGCCAGCAGCCATCCTGCACAAGAGCTACAGGGCATCTGCACTGCAGCTTGACATGGTGCCAACCATAGGGCACCTCCAAACACACAATGTCACTTCATATTTTGGGATACTGGATCAGAGAAGAAAACATACCACCTAGCAAATCCCCAGCAACTTCTCACAGTAGTGAGTCGTGATTTCTGTATCTTGCCTATGAAGTGATCAGATGCTTAATTCTCCTTAAGTTACAGTTCAGTAAGAAGTTAAGAAGGTTTTAAGCCTGTATTTAAAAATAAGCATGAATCTAGTCTTTTCATGAACCTGCTCGATTTTTGTGAGCAAGAACCCAGGTGACAAAACAAGTCAAGTTGATCAGTTTCTTGCTAAGCTTTAGAGGATATTTCACACCATTCTGAAAGCTGCCCATTGACTAGACGGTGCTCAGACACCATGTACAAACATGGTAAGGGATTTTAAATAGAATACAGTAACAAATTTGCTAGTTTCTTTTATGTGTTAATTAGCTAAGCCATTTGAAGACCAGATAAATTTTTATTATGTTATGTCTCCGTTCTGCTGATCTTTAGCATTTGGATCAGAAAAGATCTTGACTAACATTTTATAGCTCTACACATAACTTTCTCTGAAGTCACTGCCCTCAAAATCACTGTCCTATTTACATTTTTATTGAACAAAATTCAAAAGTAAACAGTGTGTCACTTCCAAAGTACTTAAGAATTAACAGGTGGTCGGGTGCAAACCACACGTCTGGCATGAACTGTACAGCCTGAGAACAGTTTCACTAACATGCTATTTCAACAGAGCATAAGAAAACTGCAGCAGTCATTAGAAAGAAAAATTGCTAAGGAGAGAAAATCTTTACTTCATGCAATTAGAATGATGCTAGGACATTAACATGACCTTTCTTTTGGCTGGCAATAGCTGTACATAGCTATTAAGTACAGGAAAATTTACTATACGTAAACATTATGAAAGCTTGATTAAAAGCAGCTGCATAAAAAATTGATTTGCAAAGTACATAATATTTTATAACTTTTCATAATTCTTTTTTTTAATTCTGTGGTTTTAGAATTTTTTTTTTAATAGAAAATTTCTATGTCATCTTTTGTTCCCTGTTTCTCTAGGGAGTTGTTAAGTAAAGCTGCTGCAAATACAAAAAGCGTAAAAGGCCAGGTGGGGTGAGGGGAAACCTGTGTGAAGGCGCATTTAAACATTCTTAGCTTTCCTTTGTTACCAAATAAAATGTCTTAACTTGATAATGAATGAACACTAGCGTTGATTCAATACAGAAAACTGGCTTTTCAACTGATTCTTAGATTCCCATAAGAACGTTGGAAGTTCATTTTGCTCAATTTCCATACAGAGTTTCCATTTCTTCTGAGAAGAAGAAATATATTCTGAAGAACTACAGCTAGTTGTAGGTTTTTTTGCCTTACACTAAGCAAGTCACACGTTTGGGTTCCCAAGCAGATTTTTCTTGATTTTATTAATTAATTTACTAATTAATTCTTATTTTTCTTAATTACTGCACATAACCTTGCAGGTTTAGGTTTAATTAGTTTCAAAGCAGACTGAGATAGACACTGGTACTAACCAAAGCCAAGAGAAATAACATTTCAGCTACCTCTTAATAATACTTACTATACAATGGTTTAATTGAACTCCCTAACAAATTTTGATTTTTTTTTAATTTTGTCAACTGCTTTATCAGCCTTAAATTCAGGTGCAGAGATTCAACAGGGAAAGCACCTTTCAGAACCCACTCTCCGGTCTTGGCACAGGTGTAATGCATAGCACAGCAAGCATTGCCATGTGAGCTGTATTTACTTGAATCAGTACCATCTGTGTTGCTCACAAGCAGAGGAGAGAAATGGAATCAGACTGATTTAGTCACTTAGGCCATGTGTTCTATCAGCTTGCCAGGAAAGCCCCACTGAGCTCATTTGATGCTCGAGTAGGAGACATGAACAAAGATACTAGAATACCTGTTTTGAAAGGTGCCTTTTGGTCCCACAAAACACAAGTTTTTCTTGAGCAAAATTTGTTTGCTGCAGTCTCAGAAGAGGGATTTTCACTGATTCTTCCACTAGGGAGTGGAAAAGAATCTAATTCTTTTCACAGATGATCTCTGGGTGCAGAGTCAGGAACACAGGCCAAACCATGTGGGGACTGCTCGGCAAGTCTCCTTTAGGCCTTTAGTCACCCTTCTGGAGCCCAAAGGATTCCCTCTGTCAGCCCTGTTATCTGGTGGGACTAGAAATCCCACACTCCGGCCAGTTTCATTTGGAGTGATAAGAGTTTTATCACTCAGAGCGTCTCCTCCAAACTACATTTTGCAGAAGTGACGACAGAAGGAGAAGGAAACGTTACATCCACCACAGCCTCAGAAGAGTATTCATCTGCCACTTGCAGATAAAATAACATCTTGCAGATAAGTAGTACCTTGTCAGCTGCCTCCCCTTAAATGTACTGTACACTGGATATCCTTTTAGGGGGCAAAGATGGTGTCTCCCTAATAATCACCACTCAAAACAAAGGCATAGGGCTGCTTCAGCTCTATGCAAGGGACCACCTACCTGAGATACATAGAGCAGCTCCTGAACAGCTATCAGCAACCCCCAATATTTGGCCCTCTGATTTTTCAGCATGTTTTCTAAGAAGCTCCAATGTTCACAAAAACACTAACAAGGACAGGTCAGTCCTCTTGCTTGCTAAAATTCACCTGCTGGAGTTGGACTGCTGATCTGTGTCTCCCGAATTAACGTTGTTCTGCCAAAATCTTTCAAAGCTCCTGCAGATCATGCAGTTTATTAAAGATCAGGCATCCCCTTTTATATGAGCAGTAACAACAGCGACAAAAGGAGAGAAAGACATTTCAGATCACAGCAGGTCATAAGTATTTTAATTAATTTCAATTACAGAAATTGACTGAAGCTGAGGCATGCAGACTGCCAGGACAGTTTTGGTCATGAAGAGCCTGTCCCAAAAGCCATTGAAAGTCATGTCCCAAACTTGCAGGCAGCATTGCCATTTTTGTCACATTCAGGTATTGCTGTGTTTTTATTTCAGGTTTAAGTTGACAGAAGAGACTTTTATTGCCCTCTTTTGTTAATATGAGAGTTTTCTAGCAGCAAATAGGTTCAGTGGTGTGAGACCCTGCTTGGTCTACCTTTAACACTGGCCATAAATTACTTGCACAGATAGTTCTAAACTAAGACACATGGGCTTGGCATGACATCCGGTAGTGAAACAGCCTCTGTTTCCCCACACGGCTTTTTGGCCCATGTAACTATTACCTGAACTTATCAAAAACAAAACTCACCTGAACACTCCATTAGGTTTTACTTTACTCAGTGGAGCCAAATCCATTAAACAGAATAAATGTTCATTATCATCAATGGGAAAAAAAAATTCTCAGTCCCATTTGTAACAGTCTGTAGCCTGTTGATTTCCAAAACAAACAGAATGAACATGTGGAATTCTTCCAGTGTGACTTTTAAAAGAAATAAACAGTCAGTGCTCCTTGAAATGAAAAATCTGAGTGGAAGTGCCATTTGGGGTAAGGAGAACAAGGCAAGAAATCTGCATCAAAAGCAAGACTAAGAAAGAAACCCACAGACTCTTGCAAACATACTCCCTTGTTTGACAATTTGGAGAGGTATACTAGCACATTTATCTTCATTCTGCTCCCTAGAGATTTTGTTCTTTCCCTTCCAGATATTCTTACAGAAGATCACTGCTGTTTCTGAAGTGATTGAAACCCCACCTCTCCTGTCCCATTAGCCCCAAACCATATGTTCCTAAGTAGAATATATGCATTGAACTTACGTTTTCTGCCTCCTCGGCACTTATGATGCAAAAATCAAACTTTTTATTTTCATGAACACTGCCATCAGTTTTTTCCACAGTATTTTATGAAAAGTGAAAGCTGGCAGATGCTCCTTATGAACATATGGATCTCACTGATAAGGCTATCTCGAGCACTTAGTCTGTGCTATGGTAAGCAGTCTGTGCCACTTCAGGTGCATCCCACCCATATTTGGGAGGCTCTAAGAACTCTTCCACTAAAAACAGCAACTTTGATATGTGCCAATGTTCAAAACTCTTGGTGTGACTCTACAATTGTAAATTAGCATATCCAACAAACTGCCTGCCCTCTGAAGTGCATTCAATCCCTACAAAAAAGACACTAAAGAGCAGGGACTTACTACACCAGGTTAAGCTGCAGCTGCTTTTCCACACCATTAAAAAAATTTTTAAAAAAGCTTTTCAAGTGCTTTTCAGCACCTCATCATAGCCCTCAAATCATTCTACACATGACAGAAAAACATTTCCATAATTATTAATGGACCCTAGATGACTCACAGAATAAAAACTGCATACCTGAAGCCTAACTCCTCATCAAGGCTTCTTTCCTTCAGTGCTGTACTGGACTGTGGGAGAGTGTCTACCTCTGGAGGCAGCCCTGAACTGTCAGCTGGAATCAGGCACCAAGCTCCTCCTGTGGGGATGGCCAAGTCCTTCATTCAACACAGCTATGAGAAGTGCTGCTGTTTCTCTCTCGCTCGCTGCACTTGGAGATTGCTCAGAGCACAGGGAGTGAGCATTTGTCACTACCCTGGTGTTGAGAGCTCTCAGCTGAGAAGGGCTGGGACCTCTGGTAGCCACAAGGCACACAAGGACCATTTCTGTATTTCAGCTCAAATGCCTTAGAAGCACACACCATTGCAGACTAAATGGCCTCAGCTTTCAGAGCAAAACAAGGTGACATCCAGTGGCTCTGAACATTGAGACCCTGGAAATCGCTTCTAGAATGTAGCTGTTACAGCTAACTACAAAGAGAAACTACAGGAAGGAAACAAGCGGCTTCTGCTCGAGAGAGCAGAGGCTTCTGAAGGACAGAACTGGTTCAACTTCACTGTGTGCAACTCTGAGACATCTCTGTGTGCAGAAAACACAGCTGTCCCTCCTGTAAGCAGCACTACCCAGCTTCCTCTAACTGCAGTCTGAAAAAATCTGTATTTACCAACTACAGCAAAAGCTGAGGTCCTTGCAGCTCCACATACATGACTATTTTTACCTCTCCATCAGTAACACCAGGATACATTCCTCAAGAAAATCATACATTGTCTTACATGCTCTAGAAAGCCTAAAACTAGAGATCTAAATAACTTTATACAGTTTGCTCTGCTAACTGATCAGTCACTTCATTTACCATGGTTCCATTTACAATGGCATTATAGTGACTCTGCATTAATAACTTTGGAAGATCACATGTTCTCCTGTACATTATATTTTTTCCAACACTGTGCATGTCAAATGGAATAGCTCTATAAATTCAGTCTTAAGGATTAAAAAAACCCCAACAAAACAAAACAAAAAACCCACCTCAAAAAACCACCGAAAAACAAAAACCCAAGTGTAGGTCACTATTTGCATTATAGCACAACCTTGGGCCACAAGTCCGTTAACCAACAGAGTCAACTTCTGACCCCTGGCATGACACACCATGTTTGGTAACTGATCTGCCCCCACTAACTGGCTTTGGATCTACTTCAACTACACAGCTGCCTACTTTATGTCGTTCCAGATGTCCTACAGACTCCTGTAGGATTTCTTCCTGGCAGAATAACCAAACTCCAGGAAAGGATTTGGAATCTCTAATTTGTTGATTTGCTCATAGGAGTATAAAGAGAGGCGCAGACACACACTGTGCAGGGGACACTGCACACTTAAGTACTGACTTCCACTACCACTGGCTTACAGAGTGCTCCTGTGCCAGACTGAGAAAAGCCTTTCTTCCTGCTTTGATCCCGGTGCAGATGCAGGGAAATGGAGCACTCCAGATGACAGAGTAGCATTACATATTCCCAACTTTACATGATTATGGGCTTTGAGTCATTCACATTTCAAAATCAGACTTCACTTGTTGCAGACTTCTGAGGACTTAACTTCATATGCTGCAGCTTTTAAAGGCCCAGCATAAACCAAGACAAGACTAAGGCTCAGCATCAAGACGAAAACTCCATCCTTATGTTGTTTTCTCTTACTTGAATTACATGACTAGGTCTAAACGTAACTTAGCATTTCCTGTCCTTTGTTAACTAAATGAGAGGCTCTAAGCTAAAAATTAGAAAGGCTTTTCCATGCTTCAAAACAGTAAATCTAATTAAATTCAAGTTTCATACCAATACATTACAGCATATTTTATGTATATAGAGTAAAAAGATTTAAAAAATAACTGAATTACCTAAAAGCTTTTTTTTTTTACCAAATAATTGTTATATTAAGACAATTTACACACACACAAGGTACTTCCAACAATTATTTTTAACAAAGCATTGTATGTAGCTCATGAGGTTCATCCTTGGGGAAAAACATATTTTAGGAAATACTGATGTGACACTATTTTTCTTAGCTTTTCTGTTGAGCAGATACATCCCACCCTAAAAAGGCCATGACTGAGCACAGTTCCAAGTAGAACAGGAAAATGTTACACCTCTGAGATGGATGGTCACAAGTTGTAGCAAACTGCTATAAAAAGCTAATGCTCAGTGACAGTCTCTGCACCTACCCCTCAAAAATAACAGCAACCTACACCAGCAATGACACTGTGAGGAGACACTTGAGCAGGCTCTGGCACAAGGAGTTGCAGGTAGAGCCCTAGGTCCATGCTTAGGCTTCTGAACCACTCATGTTTCTGCTCCGGGGTACACTCTGCACAGGGCACAGTCACAGACCCCTGTGCACACACCAGCCCCAGCCCCAGCCCCACAGCCAGGTCAGCCATTCCTTCCCATCTTCTCACACAGCCAAAGCCCATTCTCCACTCCATCAGGGCTCCCCAAGGCTTCTCCTCAATCCACCCTTCTCTTAGCAAAGTTACTCACTGTGACAAAGACCTTTTCTCGTCCATCTGAAACCTTCACGTTCTCGGCTCGTCAGGAGCTCTGCCTCGTGGCCAAACTTCTACCTCCGAACCTCAGCAACACACCCAGTCATTCCAGCTGGGGTACAGCTCTGGCCATCCCCCACAAGCCTCCTACGCTTCATGCCCCAGCTGGATGAGGTTTGCTGTAATATCACTTCATCAGGCTCATGATCACTTCCAGGTGATGGTTCCCTGCCAGCCCTGCCCAGCAACAAGGTGCACCTGATCCTCTTTAACTCCTCTCACTGAAACACAGGTGCTGAAAATTACGTATTACCTATCACCTGAGCACTGAAGTTGTTAAAGTTTGAAGTTTATGTGAAGACAGAGTAAATATTTAAGTGAGAAATACAGAGAATGTCAGCCAGTTACATTACCCATATAGAAATAAGAGAGTGAAAAGAAATGCCTCCAAGTTCTTTGATTCTCAACTGGACATTGTTAAATATATACCTCCTTTTCCCTGCACACACAGCTTCTTTGATTTACATACAAAAGTGGATAGGAACAATACCTCTCATTAAAAGAAAAAAGGAGCAAGTAAAGGTAAATGGAGTAAGACAGCACAGACCAGAGGTGAGGGCAGCAATAGCAGAGCTGCTGGGGTCGGCAATCGCCGGGCTTACCTCGCTGCCAAGGGTGCGGGACACCGGGCTGCGCTGTGGGGACCTCGGTCCTGAGGGGGAAGCACGGTCCATCAGGCCCATCAAGCCTTGTCTCAGCACACCTACGAGCCCTCTCGGGCCACAAGGCGAGCCGGTGCCACGGCGGCGGCTCCTCCGCAGCCCCAGAGCGGCCCTCCTGCCACCTGCGCCCCGATGAGCCCACCCTCACCCCCAGCGGGCCGTCCCTGAGGGGCAGGGACGGCACAAACCCGCCCCGGTGCCGCCGGCCCGGGCCCGCTCCCTCCCGCTGCCCTGAGGGGCTGCCGCTTCCCGCCCTCAGGGGCTCCACAGCTGCGGCCTCGCGGCCTCGCCTCAGGCCCCGCTCCCCGGGCTCGGGCCCGCGCGCGTGGAAACACAGACACACACCCGTCCTGCTTTGTAAAATTTTATTAGCAAATCAGAATAACAAATATCTCTGCTATTTTTGACAGTCTGTACTATTTCCAGGCACTGGGAAAAAAAAAAAAAAATCACTGTTTCTCTTAATAAAAATATAGGTAGATTAAAAAACATCACCACTAAAATAAGAATAAAAATAGCCAAATAGCCATACTTTAATAAAAATACTTGTGGGTTTTTGTGGTTTTTTTTGTTGTGTTTTTTCTTTTTTTTCCCCAGACTATCACTTCATTTCTCTCCAGGTTCCCTACTGCAAAACACAGAATAATACACAGAAAATAGATTTTTCTCTCTCAGCAAAGCAAATTCTGTAACACAAATTCTTTTAATGTTCCCTTTCCTTCCATGCCTTTCGGGTTTTTTTGCCCCTTAATGAAAGGAACCTGTAGGTTGTTGTTCAAAACCCACTAACGGTGAAGTATTAAAGCAACCCCTGCACGGAGCAGGTGTCCTCCTACCAGTGCTGGAAGCAGCACAATTACGCTGTGCCTCCCTGAGTGGGCTGAGCTTTCACCTCATGGAACAGACAGGGCGATCAACACGAGAACACCACAGCTGGGAAGACACTGTAAAACTTCCTAATGAATCACAAACATTAGTCCAGAGAACAAGAGATGCTACAATCCCAGCATGCTCCTTCCTGGAACAGTCAGGGAATAGTTTGGCTGGACACGAGTGCTGCGTGTTGTGGTTTCTGTGCAGTGAAATTGCTCAGGACCCATGTGGAGTGACTGAGTGCCAGAGAGAAAGGCCTGGCCTTAGCTCACCTGGGCACAAAGATGACTGAAGACTGAACACCGTGAGCCATCTGTAATGTCTTTGTTAAAACACCACCTTACATCTTTATAAAGGTAGAATTAATAAGCCAGAGCTTCACACAGCCTTGCACTCCTCTGTCTGCCTTTCTGCTGTGTCCCATCTTTCTCAATAGTTGCTAGGATTTTACAAGAGAATGACCCCATCTCCGTGAGAGCACAATCCTGATCCCATAACCTAACACCTATTTTAACCAGGGCTTAATTCTCAGAAGTGTAATTTACATACACATCTGACAATCTCAAATTTGGAAACTAAAGGTGTTTTTAAAGTCCAGAAATTCAGATAAATACCACTGGCTTGGAGTCTATTTAGTTTTCCATATCCTTGGGAAAGCAGGAAGTAAAATACACAAGTTTTTATCCAAATATATCTTTTTAGTGTTCTGTTTATGAAAGATTCCCTCTGGACACTGCCATGGTTTAACCCCAGCTGGCAACTAGGCCCCACAAAGCCCCTTGCTCACCTTCCCCTGGCCCTGGTGGGGAGGAGAATTGGAAAGCAAACCTCAAGGGTTACTTTGAGATAAGAACAGTTTTGTAATTGAACTAAAGCAAAATATTAAAATAATAATTAATAATAATGGAAAGGAAAAGAGAGGAATAAAACCCAGAAAAGACAAGTGATGCACAACACAATTGCTCACCACCCACTGACCAATGCCCAGCCCATCCCTGAGCAGTGACCTGTGGCTCCCAGCCAACTCACCCCAGTTTACATACTGAGCGTGACATTCCATGGGCTGGAATATCCCTTTGACCATTCTGGGTCAACTGTCCCTGGCTATGGTCCCTCCCAGCTTTTTGTGCACCTCCTCACCGGCAGAGCACGGGAAACTGAAAAGTCCTGACTTAGGATAACACTACTTAGCAATAACTAAAACATCAGCATATTATCAATAACATTATTCTCATACTGAATCTAAACCACAGCACTGTACCAGCTACTAAGGAAAAAATTAACTCTACTCCAGCTGAAATCAGGATACACTGAAACCTCAGGTTTCCCTGTTACTGCTCCCTCTTAATACATACATTACTACCACACTTTTTGAGCATTCTGTCTCAAGAATTAATCAGGAAGTTCAGAAATACACCTTTTAATTGAATATGAAGAGAAGCCCATGCCCTGCACCTTATCACTTGACCAGGCACGTCACAGGCTATGGCAACGCAAGATATGAAATAAAAAGAAATTAAATAAATAGTATAAAAATGCAGTGCCGTATTTGCAGAAACATTCATTCTCTGGCTTCCACAATTCATATATCCACATTCTCTTTCCTTTTCTGCAACTTTCCCAGCCCAGGATCACCTCCACGTCCCTCTCATTCTCATTCCTCTCCACTGCTTTTTTCCACCCACTCCCTCCTTCATTTTGTTTCTTCCATCAAATCCTACTTTCTGCCTCTCTCCTCCAAAGCTTCTCATACATGTCCTTCCTTTCACAGAAATAATTACTTATCAACTGCATTTTAGTCTCTAACTAAGAAAGGATACAAAGTTACAAATAAACGTAGCATATTTTTATTTCTTAGAAACTGGAAGCCATCAAAATTAAGCTGATACTAGTTTTCAACACCAGTTCACACCTGCTCTAAAACCTCAGCCTAGAGGTGACAAGTGTAAAGCCAAACAAAACCAGTTTCCTCATCCATCTATAGTTGTTTCTAATAGACTTGCTTTTCTGATTTTTAGTTTATTAAACGGCAAAATAAATAGGAACTTCTAACAGCAAATACATTCAATGAAAAAATACCCTAGTCTATGCACATTTTTTGGTACCAATTGAACAATACTGGCTTAGAAGCTAATATAGTTAAAATGATGCAACTTCCCTGTGCAAAGATGCTACATCAATATCAAAGTGCTTATTTCCTCTATTTTGGATACAACCCCCTGAATAAAATACAGATGTCTGCAGTCTGGATTACATGTAAACAGCACCTATACAAATAGGTGTTAACGAGTCTCCAATTTGCTGACAATAAATAATATTGACAACAATAACAAAGTCTAAGAAAGACTATTTCTTCACATGCCTTAGGTTTTTAAATGCCCTTTTTTTGGTGAGGCATCCTGTCATCATTCTGTGAAAATGTTGTATTTGGGTGCACGTAAATCACTACAGAATTTTTTTTCTCTTTTTCATCCAAAAATTGCCTTGGCCTACCTCAGTGCCACAGTCAGTTGTACTCACACTGACAGTGGGAGTTGTGCTGGTCCTCAGCGAGACAATGGCCAGAGCACAGTTCTTGTTGCATTTCAGAACTGTTTACTGCCAGGTTCACAAAAGCAAGGTTATGATATGTAATGGCATTGTGATTTTCTCTTCAGTGACAGTAATAACAGAGTACTGCAC
This sequence comes from Pseudorectes ferrugineus, assembly GCA_008033365.1. Taxonomy (NCBI): domain Eukaryota; kingdom Metazoa; phylum Chordata; class Aves; order Passeriformes; genus Pseudorectes; species Pseudorectes ferrugineus. Next base: position 77,898 of record QWTY01004302.1, on the reverse strand, counting down.
ACAGCCAACAAAACCTCTCAGATAATCTGCCATCAAATATTTATGCTATTAACAAATATAAAAATTGCATTTAAAAAATTCCTTAAGACTCACTAGCGATTTCCCTGACTGAAATAATAATGCACACAGTCTTAACCACTGTGCGGAATGTGAATTATTCTGCAGTAAAAGAATATCAGTAGAAACCCAACACCCTGAGTGCAGTTGACATCACAAATAGATTGAAGTATCACTGAAACACTCAACATATAAAAGCACTCCAGCTGGTGCTTATGCTGTAGCATTTCCCTGGGAATCTCGACTCCCAATTTTCTAAAATGCTCAGTAGGCATTTAAGACCATCATCCAGCTATTGGTGTAGTTTGGGAAGCAAGAAGCATCATACCAAGGACTCAGACAAGAAGTCCAAGTCTGCTGCCAGGGCTGCTTGCTTCAGCAAGGATGAAAGTTTCCTGTCTCCTGCCCATGGAATTCTCATCCCATTACGATATGCTGCTTCTCCTCTGAAGAGGGGCTTTTCTTTGTGAAAGATCCTCACTGTCACTTTCACAGTTTCTCTGAAAGAGAAAGGCCACAAAGTCTCTGTCATGTAAATGAGATACCATGCTCTTAAACGTGCTGTTCTAATATTATCAGTGTCATCTATTGAGAAGAGCAGAGCTAATAGAGCCCTCACAGTTTCACTCCAGAAGGTCACAGGCAGTGCTGGGGTCCCCCACCCTCCATCACAGAGCTGAGCAGTGAACTCCCCTGCTCAGATCTCAGTCACACCCCATGGTCACTGCCATGGGATCCAAACGTCATCTGAGGCTCCTTGCTGCTCCTTTACACAATAAATGTGGTTAGCCCCTAGAAGGTCTATCAAGTCACTGGCTCTCCCTGCACAAGATTCCTGTCACAGTAACAGAGCATACAGCAGCACTAAAGACATAAAAAGGATGTGTCCCATCTGGTTTCCCACTCCAAGCCACTGCTGTCCTGTTGGGCAGTGCATCCATGTAAGGACAGCAAAAACGACTGCACAGTAAAACTGGCTCTTCTCTCTTCCCATGTAAGGAATGTACCTACCAAACTCTCATCTTGTAGGACCTTCTTCACCAGCGAACGCGATAAGTGGTTGCACAACGAGACGATACGGTACGAAAGCTGTGGAGAGAGGGAGGAAAAACAATTTTACCACACATACCCACTGCAGACATATCCAAACACATTTTATTAATTTACTTCCTATTACAATTTTACATTCAAGCTCTATCTTGCCCTCTGATCCCATCAGGCTTGGGAAGTCATATGTGAGAAGGATTAAAGGCTTGTCATACCTTCCATCGCCTTCTAGCATATTGCCTTTTGAAGTTTTCCATGTTAACAACAGATGATTTCCGAACCAAAGCCTGTTGCTTGTCCATGGGCTGGAAGATAAAAGAGCAATTTTATTGTTCGGCTCCCTTTGGCACATAAAATACGTAAGATACCTGATATGCACTGAAGCTGGCTGTAAGAATGCTGGGGAAGCTGCAGATTCATACAGGTAAAAGCAGAAGAAAAATAATTAAATCTAGCCCACTCTGGGCCTAGACAGGACCCTTTGGATCTCAAATAAAACCCTAAAACTAGAGGGTGCTAAGGCTATGCTTTCACTTTGTAAAGTTGCTAAGGTGCTTCTCAGTGCACACCTGCCCCATCTCCCTTTTCTCTGGATGACATCACTGTAATAAAATGGGACAAAGTTAGCTGTCATGTAGTATTAGTGACAAGGATACATGCTATCTGAAAAAACTCCAGCTTTGTCCTTTAACCATAGTCAGAGTATGAGAGCACAAGGCATTGACACCCTGGCAATAAAATAATTGCAATATCTGACTATGGAAAAATAGGAACAAAAAAGAATATAGGTCAGAATTCAGACACGTGCCTAGCATTTTGGATGTCAACCTGGTGTTAAGGAACAGATGTTCCACAAATCCTGACACAGTCCTTCTGAAAATGAAGCACATTTCAATTCCAAAAGCACATCAAAATTTGCATAAACCATAAAACCAAATCTGACAGATTGAGAGAAAAAATGGTTCAAAACCAGATCAGGCAAGAGTGAAAAGAGAAAGGCCAGGAATCAGCCCTTCAAAGATTATGGAGTGACAACCATTCCAGCTGTTCTGGTCTGCATATGTAGGAGGTGGATAACACAGAAATATTTGTACTGAACTGGACTGGAATGCAACCAAGCCACGCACCTGAAGCAGCAAGAGTACCAAAGGAGAATGGAAAACACATCAGTGAGGATTTAAACATCTTTTTCAGCAAAATAATTTAAAATGTTTGAGACAACAAATTCACTTTTCTCATCAAATGCTGTAGGTTTAGCATTTTTGCAGGTATCTCAGCAGCAGTTCCAGAAGCCAAGCTATCAGCTGGGCCTCCTTCTCATTTAGATGTACACACCCTTTGCATTCAACAGAAATGGGACAGTTAAGCATTAAATACAATTTCCTCACGCTGCAAACAGCCAGCATGGTGCAACAGGTGAGGAGAAATCAATTTGGAGTGGAAAAAATGTCACTGGCTAAATGTCAGCTGTATAATCATTATGAAAAATTTCCCAGTGCCCTTTCAGCAGCAGAACCATCACCGACTCTAAATAACTCACTTTACTGCAGACTGCTAATAACCACCTCTCCATTTTAAGTACCTTGCAACCCAGTGACCCTGCCATTCTCTCAATCATCAGGATCTCTTCTCAAAAGCAGTGTGTATTAGCCTCAAAGACCGACTCACAACAACGTTACCCTCACCCAAACATGCTCAGGAACAAGGTGGCCTCATTTAATGCTCCTTCTCATCGTGGCAGTGCATTTGTTCATAAAGAAAATCTATATGAACAAAGAATATGAGATTATGGCTGACGGGAGGCAAACTCTCTTTCTTGAGAGTGTTTTCTGCAAATTCTAACTCTCACTAGGCTTTAAGTTACATTTTAGGAATTAAAGCTCTCCCCCTCACAATAAAATCCTGTGTTCCAGTTCCCCTGGGCAGTTTTTAATGGGTCTTCCAGCTCAAAGGAACCTGCAAAAGCATTCTGAGACAATAAAAAATGGACACATGCAAAATTCTCAATACTATTTGTCACAGTAGAGTCCAATTCTCCCCAGCCATCAATGCCAGCTTGCCAGGGTCACATCCTGGCTATCTACACTACTTTGAAGCTTTTGAAAATTTCACATATTGTGCCAAGAACAATGCCACAGAGAGCACATCCAGCTTCCATCCTCCTTCAAGTACAATGATGGGAGCAACAATATCCCAAGTGAACAACTGTTTTCACAACTCTGAATTTGCATCAGCCTCTGCACATCGTTGTGAGGATATGGCAGTAATGGGTCCAGTATACTCTGCACAAATTGGATGAGAGTATGCTTTTATCTTTTTATCTCAAAGTAGGAAACACTATTCTTAATCATGTTAGGAACGACAACAATTCAATTTATTTAGGTCATTAACTCCCTGCAAAAGGAGGAGGGAGGAGGGGCAGTGAAAGATACACTCTAATCTATATATACATAAGGATTCACTCTGGACTTGAGCTATTATCTAACTGATTCTTGTAGTTGCACAAAAGTCACCTTGCAGCAAATGCCCACAGAAACTTGGCACCTTTTCCAGTCACTAACCATCAGGGAACAACTGCGTCCTGCATAAATAACTATTTATTGTGTTCAAAAACAAGACTGGTACATCTGTGCATATTAATACAGTATAACCAAATGACTTCTTTGAAATACAAGACAGCAGGGCATGATTCAAGGTTGGGTCAACTTTTCCTTTTTAAAACCTAAGGAAAAAAATCCTTATAGCAGGAACATTAGTCTCAAATGCCACATCATAGATTAGGTTAGTTGTAGCTTTGTAATCTTCACTGTAGAAAACAAACCAGAGGACTATGTTATCACTTAGTCACAAATTGATGTTTGCACTGTAAAATTACACAGTCATTTGATCATTACAAGTTCCCAATGGTGTCTTTTGAATAAGATTTCTTTGGTATAGGACAGGAAACTCAGCTGTTGATTAATCCTTTAGTTTAAAATTCAGCTTACCTTTGATGGTAAAAGAGATCACCCTGCACAACTGGCCTAGACACTAATCCTAACATTCTTCATTGGCAGCCATTTCACAGAGAATTTCCACAGTACTAGCTAAATGTTAAATTACTACACCATTTGCTTTATTTTACGGGACAGATTTAACCTTTGCAAATGTTTCTCTCGTAAGGTGTATAGAACTGCCTGCAGCAGGGCTACACAACTGTTTCCTTCAGCCAACCAAAGATGCTATAAGGGGATTTTTATTAGTTTCCAGGCACCCAGTTTCTAGTAAGTACAGACTGACTTATTCTTTATTCCACATTAATTACCTAGTAATCTCTACGAACTGTAATGCAGGATGCAGAGTAAAATATAAGGCAATACCAAAGGCTTTGGCGTTAGATGTGTCCATACCACTGCGATAATCTTGTTCCTGCAAGTTCAGACACTGAACATGGAAAAAAAAACCCAACTTCAACACTACAAACCACTGGGAGATTATGGCTTTGGTCAGCACCTTGTGCAATACATCAGAACTTCTACTTTAATTCTAGGTCATATTTTTGTGTAGAATCTATGCACTGGAACCTTTTTAGACTGATGTACATTGAAACAAGCAGCAAACCCTTCACCTAGCCTGATCTCTGGGATTCTACTGATTCTCTGGAATCTACTGATGGGATTCTGTCACATCAAGATTCAACCCTGCAAGGAATTCTTCACAGCGAGATCTGTTTAACAGCTCCATTAGTGATTCATTAATATCTTTGTTGAAAACAGAGTCAAAGTTTCCATTCACACAGGCTTCATTTTCCAGTTGAAAACTGCTCATTAAATCCTGTATCCACTTGAGTTCCTCAGAAAGTTCCTGTTTGAGGGATTCATACTGGCTCTGCAGCTCTGCGTACTTCCCGGATACGCCTGCGAGACTGGCGCCAACAGCCTCGATGTCATCGTGCAAATGTCTTTTCAGGGACTCCATTTTGCGGTATTCATACTTCAGCTGGGACAGCTTGTGCCTCACGCTTTCACTCTCTTCTTTATACCAAGCTTCTTTCTCATTATAAATGGAAAGCAGAGCATCCATGTCCTCCTGCAAGGAATCGTGGGATGCAGCCAAGGTGCTGAAACCCCGCTCCATACGGGAAATGTCCTCTACGACGCGGGCAAAGCGCTCAAAGTTGATGTAGGTGTTATTGGGGGGCATGCTCGAGTGGCACTTTATGGTGTACTCCCTCAGGCGTTTCGTCTTCAGCTGCGTGTTCTCAACCTTCTTGTTCTCCTGCACTTTGGTTTCATCTTTCAGCTGGTGAGTCGTCAGACAGAGGAACCAATATTACTCAACGTTTACAAGACTGCAGCAATTCAAAAGCTCTACACAAAGGATGCAGCCTGGGCTTCCACAATGCTGGGAGATTCTTTGCTCACACAGATTTTCCTTCATGCATTTGATTAAAAGAAAAACACCAAACACACAAGCCCAGAACTGAATGTGATGAGTGATGTGCATTCATTCCAATGTGGTAAGTGCAAATAACATGGCTGCAACTTATTTTCATGCTAATTTTTAGCAGTTAACAGTGTCAAAACTATCGATATTTGTACGAGGAAAAACAACAACCCTAAAACCACTCCAATTAATGTTTTGTGCAATGCAAAGCAAAAACTGAATTTCAAAAATCCTCATTAGTCATGCTGAGACTAGCTAAATGTATTTTCAATAAGAGACTTATCCACATAAGCAAGCAATGTTTATGATGAAAAAATACATACAGACACACAAATGTAAGCAAACCAGACAATGTTGTACAGCAGTTCTCTCTTGAGAGAAATTATATTTTCCATATTGATTGCAGTCCACTCTCAATTCAAGAAAGCACTAAAGCCAACACACAGTATATGCCCATGCAAACAGAGAAGAATGGAAAAATGCAAAGCCCAGTCCAATATGGGATACTGTAATGTGCAAGAAACATCAGAGCTTTGTTACTCTCTTTTTGAAAGTTATGATAATAAAAGAAGTAATTTGCAGAAATCCAAGGATTTGGTCAGACCCAACCAATTTCCTCCCAGTATATCTCTGAGTCACCCAGCATCACAAAGTACAAAGGGGGCAGTTTTCCATTTAACACACCAGTAAGAGTGAGAATATGATCTCTGCTTTGCTTATGGAAAAAACTAAGATCTATTTCTTTATTCAGTCTTACCGTTATCCATGGATGAGAAAGAGCTTCCTGAATCGTAAGCCGCTTCCTAAAAAACAACACAGAACAACCCCAAAGACTTGAATAAAAAATACTTGGTACACAAGTCCATTGACCCACGCTTCTCCTGGGCTTCCTATGAAGCGTTTATCAAGATAATTCCAGGACAAACCCTCAAATTTCAGGGTTATGTTTCTCCCTGAGGCACCCTGCTTGTGTGCAGTTAAGTTACTGTTCTAAACTTCAGTAGGTGACTGTCCTTACTCCACACAACTTTAATTCTTCATCAAAATCTACCTGTACTGTTGTGCACCCTTCCATAAAAAGTAATAAAACATTGTTTTGGTCATCTGACATGCTTAGAAAATACATTCTTGCTATACACCTTTGATACAACTGTGTCTGAATCAACAGTAATTATACCAGAGGTAATCAGCACTAATTATACCAAAGCTGTCCTTTGGAACATGGTATTAGAGCACTCTGTAGGAGTGTACAACTGCAGGAGCTGTTGTTTCCTGAAAGCAACATTTCTGAGAGGAATATTTCACACCTAATCAAGGTGGA